>JASDQU010011471.1:147927-158391 GCA_032191745.1 Picea mariana | reverse complement strand
CAAACTAGAAACGGGGTTAGGTGTAAGTTTTTCTTTACTTGTTTGTAAACAGACATTACTCTCTTTAGGGGAATGGTTGGGTTAGGATTAGGATTAAGTGTCTAATCTTGATTTCTTCGCCCTATAAAAAAAATTATTGGTTCCCTTGCCCTGTAGCTATGCTAGCCTTGCGCCATACTTGCCAATTCCTCTTGCTTACTATCCTAGTGTGTATGTCACCTCCTTCCTGCTTGTCCTAGTCTAAGTCCTTTAAAATTTTCACATACAACTAATTATCCTTCGATGCTTGACTCATGAGCTTTCCTAGGAACATTGTACATATGCATTGAATTGCGCATCTCGGTGGCTGCAGGTGTGAGTCTTTAAGGATTGTAGAGTGGCTTTCAAGCATTGGAGCTTAGCGCTTGGCTTTGACTGGTGGAATGGTATGAAAGGGCTCGACGATTGGATCGATGAATTGTGTGTAAGGTATCGTGAGCCTGACGCTTGGACAATCGGAGTTTATACTTCGTGATACAAAGATCAGCAGCGCCAAATAATCCTTTACCTTGATTTCCAGTGCATTCACTAGTTATGATTCAACTCGGTTAGTTGGCTCCGAATCAATAGGTCAGGTAATAAGCCAATTAGTCTTAATATTCATACTATATCTTGCTAATAATGATACCATTCTAATCATACAGTGTTACCATTAATCTATTTAAGTATAAGAATGTATTTGTAAAGACTTATGAGGGCGTGTTGGTGTTAGTTCTCTTCTTAAGGCGCTTCGCTTGGTGGGTGGTCTTGGGTTCAAAACCCATTGACCCTCTAACATTTTATTTAACTTGTAATGTAGTTTAACTTTATTTTACTTTAAATTAAACTAATTAACTTTACTTAAATTTACTAATTAAACTTTATTAAACTTCATAATTAAGATTTATTAAACTTAATGATTACACTTTAATTGAATCTTTAATTTGAGTTTTGAAATAATTATAATTAAAATAAATTGTTAAAATTTATAATTAAAATTACTTGTTAAAATTTAATTGTTTCTTCTTCTTTTTTAAATAATTACAATTAAATTAAGTTTAAATGGATAATAATAAAATAAATAAATAAGTAAATAAGTAAATAACAAAATAAAAAACAAAATAAGATTAAATAAATTAAATTTAAAAAATATATATAGGGCATCGTGGGTCCTTGCATGAGGCCCATGTGCCCCCCGGACTCTTATCCCCCCCCCAAAAAACCCTACACCGATTTCCCCATCCCCAAACCCACATTCTTCCTCTCTTCGAATGTGGTTGGCCTCTCTCACTCTGCAGCTCCTCCCTTGATGGTTTTGGCATTGACAGGTTAGTCTTGGCTTACCTATGATGTTTCCTGTTGTGTTGGGTGCAGGTGCGCTTGGTGTGTTGTTGCTGTTTGATCTTGTGTTGTTTTTTTTTTACTAACCTATGTTTTGGTTGCAGGTCACATGGGGCTGGAGCTAAGCCTGCGAGCTAGTTTTTTTTTTTTCTTTTTCTTGCTACTTGCGAGCTTGATGCGTTTGGCTCTTGTTCTCGACCTGTGTGTTGTAATGGTGTTTGGATGCTAACCTGTGTGTGGTTGGGGTAATCATGGAACATGGCGTGGTCAATGAATGTAGTTATGTTCTGGTCATAGTTACCATTCTTTGATTTTTTATGTTTGCAAGTTGTTTTTGAAAATGGGTACTCAAAGAATCTCTGGAGGTGGTGGGTTTATGCTATAACTGTCTTTTCAAGATGGTCGTGGCAGTTTCTTGCGGCCCTTTGATGATTTTTATGCATGGCGTCAGTGGACTGTTTATGTTGCACTGATTCTTATTGCTATTTACGCAGTTGTTGTCTCCGGGTTTGGTTCAGGTCAAACAGGAACAATCGACCTCTGTCCATTTAGTTATAGTCATGCCTACCTACATATCCGCTCAAGTCGCTAATGGTTACTCACTATATTAGGTAGGTAGGGGTAATCTCTCTCGAATGGATCAATATCTATGACGAAATAATAAAGGTAAGACTAGGTTCTTTTCTCCCTCATTCGGGAAAGAGAAACACCCCTCACTCAATCAAATCTACAGAGAGATTGACCTACCCAAGAGCACACGCAGCACCTTTGAACCGGAATCGGAAAGATGTTGATCTCTTATTCCATGGAATCACTCACTAAGAATTGGTTCATGGATAAAGAATGGATCCCAATTTGATTATCTATATTTATCTCTGTCCTGGAGGCTGTGCATGGGCTGGAAGGTGTAAGAAAGGATTATCCATTCCTTGGGCTGAGAGGATGGCCTGTAATTGGAAGCCTCATGGATAAGAGTGTCGGTCTTACTCACTGCAAACTCAACTGTCTGGCTCGTATTCATGGTGCTAAGAGGCTTATGGCATTTAGATTGGGCTATACTTCTGTTGTTATTACATCGGATCTCGAGGTGGCTAAGAGTTGTTGAGCTCCCCTCATTATGTTAACAGACCCCTCAATAAACAACAATTGGGGATCCTTAACCCTAGATGAAACTGGAAGCTGGCAAAGACAAGCCTGTGGCTTGTTTGGTATGGATTTTATGCCACCAATCATTCAATAGAAGGTTGTGTTCTCCATTGTAGGAGAAGGGTTCCTTCACACCTTCAGCAACGGCTACATGAATAGATCTATGCAAGCCCGCTATTCCTTGCATTCTGTAATGAGCATGGTAGAAAAACATTCCAGTTCTATCCACTTTAAATTTGTAGATGAAGGTCTCTCCTGGCATGATAGGACATGGTGTAACATCAATTGTTCCATCACTCCATGGTGGCCCATCTGACCTCCAAACTATCCATCCCAAGGCATGCAACAACAATTCTCACATAGCCCAGTGCTAGGTGCCAAGCCCTTTATTGTGTGCGCACAAGTGTTAATCACTATCCTAAGCCACATCACATATTAAACTACCATATGCCAAAATTCGAGTCCACAATTCAATACATAAACCAACACAAGCCTAGTGCCAAGCACCAAGCTGATACCATTCTACATGTCTCATCCGAACAACAACTGCTGCGTGGATTTCTTGAGGATTCTGTTAGGGAAGGGTAGTCGCCCCACCCAATATATATATATATATATTTACATTTATATTATATATGCATATTTTTTTTTATACTTTAAATACTTACATTTTTTTTTTTTACTGTAAATTGTTAAATTATTAACTGATATGAATTCAATAGTGAGGGTATAGTGGTTGTAGAAAACAGTTGGGTGCACAGCATGCTTTGCCTACAGAAACAGAGCAACATAAACCTGGAGGAAAAGCAGGTCCTGGCATTCTTGGAGTTAACATTGGCAAGAACAAAACAAGTGAAGATACAATTGTTGACTATATGGTACAATTTTTATTTTTTTTCGTTACTTTCAATATGTATAGAATTATACTAATTTCAATTGGGCATATTGTTTATATATAGATCTGTGTAAAAATAAAATAAAAATTTTTGTTTTTGTCTTACAAGTTAGGTGGATCTGGAGTTGGAGTTGGAGCTTGGCCCTAATTTATATTTACAATTACATAAATATTTTCATATACAGATTATTTAGGGATTGTTTAGGATTTCAGGGCAAAGGGTTTCAATATAGTCAATTAGGGGTTGTTTAAGTTTATGGGTTAGTGTTGAACAATTTCAATTCTAAACTCTCCTTCTTACATCGGTTAGGTAGGTAGGTGGGTAGGTAGGCCCTTAAGGCTCTAGATTGTGAACTATAGCTCTGATATCATGTGTAGAGACCATAAAATACAAAATATTGATATAATTTAAGATATAATTCCTTTAAATTTACATAAATAATTCAATCACCAGCATATAAGCAAAATATTCGGCATAGATTAAAATCTATCTACAGCATAAAATAACTCAGCCATTCATAATTAAAAATACCTGCTTCTGATGCTAAATCCTGTTGCTTGGGTTGGTCCAATACTGAAGTAGAAACTATGTCAAACACTGCCCAAAATCGTGTTTCCTCCCTGCCAGCTAGGAGCAGCCTGTCCGTCTCCCTAGCTCCAGGATGTCGTAAGGATATCCTAGCCCCCGTGCCCAATACCCCCAGCAAACCGGTGCCCCCTGCTTCTAGTTCACCAAAAACCCATAAAACAAACTCCCCACACTAGAAAAATAAGCCCCTCAAACATACAATCTTTTCTCCCCTTCCAATCATCCTCCCGTCATATGCCCCTTCACTGACTCTCTTCCCGCTCATTAATATCTTATCCCCTTCATTATTATCTTATCCCAATATTTAATGTCTTATCCCCTTATTAATATCTTATCCTTATATTTAATGTCTTATCCCCTCCCACATACGTAAATCATTTAATTCAAAAAATTAAAATTATTAACTCTCTTAAATTTATTACCCATGTCATTGAATGTGATAGGTAATAAATAAATAAATTGATTAATTAATCAAAAGTTATAACAATTAATTAATAAATAAATATTTAATTAATATTATTATGCCAATCTTTGTTTAATTAAAACCATGTTAGGACAATTAATTACCTAATTAATTTTACTTACTAATCCCTAAGCATATATTCAACTAGGGTTGTTACACTCATCTACCTCCGAACCCAAAAGTTCGATAAGCACCTCTCACGAGATGACCCCCGTCGTATTCGCCACCAGGCCCCCTGCTATATCCTCATCGAAGATATCTTATATCGGTGAGGGATCGACACCATACTCTATCGATGCTTGACTATTGACGAGGCCGATAGAGTCTTGAATGACTTCCATAGTGACACGTGGGAGGGCCATCTCTCGGGGATGTCCACTGCTCAGAAAATCATCCACGCAGGTTACTTTTGGCCTACATTGTTTCATGATTGTATTCATGCCGTGAAGCGATGTGACAAATGTCAGCTTTATGCCAACAAAACACGAGCACCACCTGCTCTTCTCCACCCAGACATTACTGCAGGCCCCTTTTGTAAATGGGGCATTGATTTCATGACTTGTAACCCACCATCCAACAATGGACACAAATACATCATTGTTGCAGTCGATTACTTCACAAAGTGGGTTGAAGCGATTCCTACCTTCAACAACACCACTGACACCGTAGTGCTTTTTTTCTTTAATCATGTCATATCCCGCTTTGGAGTACCAGTCCAACTAGTCTCTGATCACGGGAAACATTTTGAAAATGAGATTTTTGTCGAACTCTCATCTCGGTTAGGATTCCCCCACATGTTTTCCTCACCATATTACCCTCAGTCCAATGGATAGGTTGAAGAAGTTAACAAGGTCCTCAAGACCATATCACAATGCATGGTTAACAAACATAAGACAATTGGCATCATATTTTATTTTCCGCGCTATGGGCTTACCGTACAGCCATGAAAATGGACACTAGTTTCACCCCATTTCACCTAGTCCACGAGGTCGAGGCCACTCTTCCTATCGAGTGCAAAATTCCCACCTTACGCACCACAATTGAGCTATTACCCGACACTGCTCCACTGGAGCAGTATTTGTTGCACTTAGAGTCCCTGGACGAAGATCGTCGATCTTCTTTACATAACAATGAGGTAGCCAAAAGATGGTCAAAGGCCACCTTTTATCGCCATGTCAACATTCGCTCATTTCACAAAGGTGACCTCGTCCTCGCTTATGATATTTCTCACGATACCCTTGGTCATGTCAAATTTGAGTCACTCTGGCATGGCCCCTATATTATCCAACATTGCCTCACCAAAGGCACATACATCCTAGCTTCCCCCGAAGGCCTCCCTCTCAAAGAACCCATCAACAGGTTATAATTGAAGAAATTTTACACCTAAGCGTAGCCATTCTACATTAGGTTATTACTTTTATAGTGTTTTTAATCTTTTTTCCATACCTCACATCTAAACTATCATTTGTGTTATTGACAGTGCTTCCTCCACTGACTTACCACATCGGTTATGCTGACAACGCCAGCCGTTGGACACAGAATCTTGCTTCGGTTGCTTGGGCCCTCTATTCCCCCTCACATGAACTGCTCCACTCCAGCGGCATATGTTTGGGTTCAGCAACCAACAACCAAGCCGAGTACACTGTCGTCATTAGCCTCCTCGTCGATGCCAACCATCATCGTATTCGTCACCTTAGCGTCTTACTTGACTCCCAACTAGTCGTTCTCCAAATCAATAATGTGTACTGTGTCCATGATCCTTGCCTCTTTTGAAAATTCCTGCAAGTTAGACTTTTATCTCGACATTTTTGATTTCATTACATTTACACATATTTCAAGACAATTTAATCAAATTACAGATAACCTAGCTAACATTGTACTCGATTGGCATATATCACATCAAGATACCTTCACACACACATAAACCATCAAGAGCCTGTGACAGCATATATAGATTAGACATCATCAATACCATTAAAAAACAAAAATTCTCACACACATATGAACATCACAAAGACCCCAAAATGTATATCCATATATAAATCAGTCAACAGTGCCATCAAAATGTTTACATATACATAGAATACATTGTATACAAGATCCATAGGCCAATGAAGCACCTCGGTAAAAAACTGGTGTCACTACACCAAAATGGGCTCACCAGCCTATATATAATATACAAAAATACACAGAAAGACACTCATGGTGCCTCTAGAGCACCACCTCCTAGCCCTCCCTTAGGCGGTGGTGCCCCACCCACTATCGGTCCCTCTGGACTTGGAGGTAACCACCCGGTCATCGCAACACCTGCTATTGTTGCTCGTCAAACCACGGTCCACCACATCAACGGAACCCCCACACACTGCTCCAAGACGCCCTCATCCTGGATGCGCAACCACATACCCTCAGGGACTCCTTGTAGCACCACTTCCAAGCAACGACGAATATCCTCAAAATCTCCCCTGGCCTTAGCTGGAGGAGCATGCAATGGCCCTACACCAGGGTCGTCGAAACGACGTCTCCTAGCCGCTCTCTCCTTGCCTACTAGTCTCGCCTCAACATCCTCGCGCCGTCGTCTCTCACCCACCCGTGGCTCCCCCAATAGAGGCCTCACTGGCCTCTGACGATCTGACGCTCTCACCAACTCAACCTCATGCCCGCGAGGTCCCACATCTGCAGATACAAACAAACAAAGGATAGCATCAACATCCATATATACATAAATACATAGTTCATACTATCTCAAATATCAACATATCAAACTAATCACAAACATAGCTCGGTGGTCAAACACCTCTCCCGAAGGTAACACCATATCTGGATCACCTCGGAAGTCAACCCCATAGTATGGATACTGTAGTATGATCTGCGACATCTACCACCACACCTATGTAGCCTTAGTCGTAAAAAAATGGCCACCCCACCACCACCGTGGTGAATCAAAATTTGTGACCACCACTTCAGTCGCATCTCTCTCACACCAGGTGCGCCCAATTAAACTCTAGGGTGCAACATAGACACCCTCTCCAAGAACCATGCCACCAAGATGGACCCAAAGACAAAGTCCCCTGAGTCCGGAACTCGACACTTGTTGAGCTACCCTACCATCTTGGCATGCAGCATCAATCCCCAAGCAAAGCGCTCTCCCACCAATGCCCTCCCCATAATCCTTAGTTGTCCACCACTGATCCGCTGAGTCGCAAGGGACCCATAAACCCTCACAACCATCGTTGTTACATAGGGGTGAACCAAAGCATCCATCACCCCAATACTCACTATGGAGCCTGACATAAAGTCATCTCTCGAACAATACCTCCCACCCAAGGTAGCCAACTGCCCGTCCCCAGGTAATATAGGCTCCGCCGATAGGGGCTTTCCCCGAAAAGGAAGCCCAGTTAGAAAGTACACATCCTCCACTGCAGTGAAGGCTAGCTGCTCACCTCGCACCATAAAACAATGAAGATCTGGACTCCACATCCGGATCAAGAACTATAGAAGGTACTCCTAGGCTCGAATCAAGGGGCACTCAAAAAAATTCAGTAGCCCACAAGATTCCAAAGTAGCATGAACTGTCGGCTCCTCAATAGCCACGGCCTCCCTCAGCTGTGACCAGTCTTGCTCACGCCAATGAACCGGCTTCATCCCAATGATCACCTGCAACCACATAGTCCAGTCCTAGATCAGCCATATCAAACATTAACACATTAAAATCTCCAAAAAAGATTAGTTTTGCACCCATCATCCTTGCCTCCAAGGCACGACTATTCAAAACCACAGGCACGCGCACATGCATGCCTATTCACCCCACAGGTGCGCACACATGCACGCTTTTTCATCCCATAGGCATGCATGAATGTGTGCCTGTCTTCCATACAGAGGTGCATTCATGCACTTTCGTCATGTACACAGGCATGCATCACGGTGCGCCTGTCCGCCACACAGCTACGCACCCATGCACAACTGTTTAGCTAACAGGCGCACATACAATGTGCGCCTTGATTCCCCCTTAGGGCGCACCCATGTGTGGATTATAGGTTAACAAGTGCACACCCATGCGCACATATTTCTGCATCATCCGTGCACAGGGGGGCCCACACCCACCAAACTCCCTGTACGATCCTCCGTACAGGCCCTGCCCACACATAGAAAACCTAATTATATGCAGGACGATAAGACCACTAACCTGAAGCTCACTAGTCCTAAATCGACTACCTCATTCTCCCAAAATCTCCAAATCTCCTTTGAATATCTCTCATCCAATCACTCTTCCAGTAGGTACAAACGAGGTGGCAATGTGGGCCCTACAGTTATATATAGCCCTTTTTGCCGAACTTCCAAACCCCCTTCTGGGAGCTTTGGGTGTCCGTTTTTCAATTCGTCTTCAGCCACAGGATCAGTGCTTCATCCTCTACATCAAGACAGTCCCCGGGCCTTTTTTTATCCTTAGCCCCTGGGGAGATATTTTTCCATACCCCATCCAGGTACACATGCTCATGTTCAAAATTATCAAATAAATACATGTATGTTCGATTCTCTTCAGATATTGTTCACATCGGGTATTTGGTTTTCATGTGTGTAGGTACTTGGTCTTCATACATCAGCTCAACCCCTTCAGGTATATAATCAACACTGGCATGTAATCATTCCCTCTGAATCTCAATTTCATCTCTAGTCACATCCTCTGAAATTTTCCTTTAGGGTCCCGACATCCAGTTCTGCATTATCACCACCTCCATTGCATTTTTGGTACTATCACCCGGTAGCACTCTCCTCCACATGAGTTGTCCCATTCATAAACCCCTTGGCACTTTGACACTCATGCTCTTTGTTGTAGGAAAATCTCCCTACGGACAGGTAGATTGCCTCAAAGAGCTTGACCTTAACTCTAAGATAGAAAATGCTTAACATGGACACTGACTTCCTTTCAAATCTGTACAAACTAACACGTGAGAAGAGAGGATAATAGAAGTACCTCTTTATCGACGTTTATCCCTGCACGCTCCGAGTTGAGCTTCGATCCTTTGCTCCTCGCTGAGTCTTGTAGAAAAATGAGATACGACCACTTCCTACTCTATTGATATTAGCTTGAAAACAGATCTATCTACCAATGATAAGTTCATGTAACATCAGACACAAACTAGAAAGAAACAGGCCAAGCATGTCATATTAATGAGAATAACGACAGCAGTACTTACAATCGTAGATGTGAATGTGACAGCTTCATCAAGTCCCCTTCATCTAACACTTGCTCAAAAGATCCACAATCTGGATGGCAGCAGCTTCACTGATCACTTTCCTTTGGCTGACTGTGTGTTTCCTATGAGATCATAGGTTTCATGCTAGCAATTCTTCCCCCAATCAGCTCTGTTCCAGCACCACTTATGAGATCATAAGTTTGGTGTAATTCTTCATTTCCAGTCCCCTTTCACCATTAGAAAGCTTGCTTATATAGCCTTGGAGAGGCTCAACCAATTGAGATATACTTGGGGAAGTTGAGGATTTGCCTCCTTCAGTTGAGGCTCTACCCTAAGATCATGGCTGGACTAGGGATTTGAATCCAACTACCTTCCAAGAATGAAAAGATCCTTCCCCCATTCGTCTCAACAACTTAACAACTGCCCAGAATAGGTGGCACTCCCTCAAAAGGGCCATCAGAGCGCTGTAACGCTCCCTAGTAGGCTTTAGGGGGGCGCCAGCACTTTCAAAATCTATAGCGCTCCCTCAAAAGGGCCAGGGGAGCTTTATAACGCTCCCTGACAGTGTAAGGGAGAGAACTGGCACTCCGAGATAGTGTAAGGGGGAGCCCTCCCCTCCAAAACCTCAGTTTTTGAGGTGCTTTCAGATGGCAAAAAGTTTGCAAATCTGCTGACTCATTTCTCCTCTTCCAAATCAAATGTTTGAGGTGTTTCAAGTGTCCTTCTCATGTCGTTATAGGCACGACATAGGAATCATGGCAGCATGCTTCCTTGACACTTGTGACACTTGTGAGCAAAGTGCGACACTTGCGACCTT
>JASDQU010011471.1:124176-134798 GCA_032191745.1 Picea mariana | reverse complement strand
TAGAATATTTGGGTCATATTGTATCTCATGAAGGTGTCAAGGTAGACCCTAACAATATTAAGGCCATGATGGACTAGACGATTCCCAAAACAATGAAGAATCTTAGAGGATTATTGGGTTTGATAGGTTACTACTGCAAGTTTGTTCAGAACTATGGAATAATAGCAGCAACTTTAACGACACTAACTAAGAAGGATGCATTTTCATGGACTCCAGAGGAAACTAAATCTTTTGAACAACTTAAAGAGGTGATGTGCAAAGCTCATGTCTTGACCACTCCATACTTCACAAAAACCTTTATTGTGGAATGTGATGCCTCGGAAAATGGAATTGGTGCTATCCTAATGCAAGAAGGATGGCCCCTGGCTTTTGAAAGTTGACCACTCAACGGAAAGGACTTACACAAACCCATTTATGAGAAGGAAATGATGGCAATACTACATGCATTGAATAAATGGCGTCCTTACCTAATAGGTAGGCACTTCAAGGTCAAAACAGATCATGATAGTCTTAAATACTTCTTGGAACAAAGACTATCTTTAGAAGAACAAAAAAAATGGGTAACCAAGATATTGGGTTACGATTTTGAAATCGTCTATAAAAAGGGGAAGCAAAATGTTGTGGCAGATGCACTCTCAAGAAAGGATGAAGATGATGAGGCTTTTCTCTGTGCTATCTCGATCATCCAACCCGATTGGATAATAGAAGCAAGGGATGATTGGAAGAATGATGAAAAAGTGTGGACTCTTATTCAAAGGTTGCAGCAAGATTCCAGTGCATCAGATACATTTACATGGAAAAATGATTCACTATGGTACAAAGATCTCTTATATTTTTGTAAGAACTCCCAACTCAAAAAAAAGGTACTATTGGAATTGCACACCTCTCCAGTAGGAGGGCACTCAAGATTTTTGAAAACCTACCATAGAGTCAAGAAGGATTTTTTTTGGGATGGCCTTAAAACTAATGTTCAAAGGTTTGTGGCAGAATTTTTGGTTTTCCAACAAAATAAGGTGGAAACAATTAAGACCCCTGGTCTTTTACAACCATTATCCATCCCAAGTCAGCGCTGGGAGGAGGTTTACATGGATTTCATCACAGGGTTACCGAAGTCTGAAGGAAAGAGTGTCATCATGGTGATTGTTGATAGACTGACCAAGTACGCACACTTTTGTGGACTCTCTCATCCCTTCAAAGCTAGTACAGTTGCCACCGCTTTCATGGAGACAGTTCAAAAGCTACATGGCAACCCAAAGATTATTGTAAGTGAAAGAGATCCCATCTTCACTGGATATTTTTGGACAAAATTATTTTCTTGTTTGGTTACTCAATTGGCTCATAGATCATCCTATCATCCTCAATATGATGGACAAACCAAGATAGTGAACAAATGTCTAGAAGGCTACCTTCATTTCTTTGTCTCTGATAAACAAACACAATGGTTCAAATGGTTACCCTTGGTAGAATGGTGGTATAACACTTCCTTTCATATTGCAACAAAAATGACACCATTTATGGAACTTTATGGATACCACCCTCCTTCCATCACTTCTTCTCTAAAATAAAATTCTAAGGTTCAAGCAGTGGAAGATCACATCGAGAATCAACAACAAGTTCTCCAAATCTTAAAGGACAACTTGACCNATGTTTTGAAGTAGGGGATTGGGTGTTTTTAAGTCTACAACCATACAAATAGATGTCCCTCAAGCAAGCCAAGAAGGATAATAAATTATCACCAAAGTACTATGGCCCTTATAAGGTGTTGCAAAAGATTGGTACTATGGCATACAAATTGGAGTTGCATGCATCTTCACAAGTACACCTAGCTTTCCATGTTTCATGCTTAAAGAAGGTTATAGGTGACAAGATCCCAGTTCAAACTATATTGCCAGAAATTGACGAGGAAGGAAAAATAATATTGGAGCCTAAAGCCATCACTGACACAAGAATTTCCCAGCTGAGGAATAGATCCATTTCAGAGTATCTCATTAAATGGAGGAAACTACTGGCTAAAGATTCCACTTGGGAAGATGAGTCTTTTATACAGAAGCTTCCAAATTTACTCAAGCATTGCGGACAATGCTTGTCTCAAGGGGAGGGGCATCTTAATCCCTAATATTGGCTCATTACCCCTTAATTGGGGCATATTACATTAGTAATGTTATTTTATTTATGTCAGCTTTATTCCATTATTTGTAATTATACCTCCTAGTCTCCTATATATACCAAGGAGACATTTTCATTTGGAATCATCTTGTACTTGAACATTTAAGTGGGGTAAAAGGAGGTTGCCCCCTCAAAGAGGCTTATTATATGAAATTATCTCTTTTTCAAGGCGTTGAGTACTTTTTTCTGAGATTTTTCTATGCTATATTGATATTTGGTTCTTAACATTCAAAAAAACCTTCTTTTGACATGAAGGTGGTCTTCCATACATTTGTTTGTTCTATTGGGACTTGGTGGTAGCCAGACTTCAGATCAATATTACTGAAGTATTTCCCCCCCATGAGATGATCAAGGAGGTCTTCAATTCGGGGAATCAAGTACTAGTTTCAGACTCTGAATTTATTCAGGGCCCAACAATTAATGTAGAGTCGCCAGGTCCCGTCTTTCTTCTGCACCGGCACGATTGGGCTCCCACAAGGCAATGAGTTGGGATGTATGTGCCCCTTGTGGAGCAGTTCTTGGATCTGCCTCTTGATCTCCTCATTTTCTAACAGAGAGCAATGGTAGACTCACCCATTGGGTAGCGATGTGCCTGAGGTCAGATCGATGGGATGCTTGACCTGGCAGTGCAGAGGTACCCCGGTAGGAGAGGATAAGATATTTGAGTATTATTCCACGACCTTATCTAGTTTCTTATGTTGTGTGGAGAGATCATCCACAGAGTCCCTGGATGTGGCTGCAATCTTTTGCTCACTCTGAGAGAGAATCACGAAGAAGACAAATTTCTTAGTCTAAGAGATGACCTTCTGGCATTTCTTGGCAGAGATGAAGGAAATAACACTCGGAGGGACTGGCTCGGGTATCCTATACAATTTCCTGTTCAAAGTAATAATAACACTACGAGGCTTAGACTCATATACAACATGACATTTTGATAAATAAGGTTGGCCCAAAAGAACATTACAAACTTTGATAAGAGAAACATCACACAATACCTTGTCTTTGAAGGGCTTGATGTCATATGACAGTCGACACTGTTGGTTGACGCGAAGATCGCTTCCTTGGTGGAGCCATCGAATGGTGTAGGGTTGTGGGTGCAACATTGTTGGTAGGGCCAACCGCTTGACAACCTCTGCTAAGATGAGGTTCTTCTGGCTACCACTATCAATAATGAAGTGCAACGAGGTGCCTTTTACCCACATCTGTGAATGGAAGAGGTGCTCACCTTCTTCTGGCTCATCTGGTTCACTGGGCTGGAGCTTGGTGGTAACAACGGAGACACTAGGTTCTATGTCAATGATCCATCCTCCCCTTTCTAGTTTTGACTCAAAGTTAGAACCCACATCTGATTTAGAGTCTTTCACTTTGGCCACCAGTGACGACTTTGAGCGAAAGTCAGCAGTGTTATGCCAAGGGCTCTTATGCAATTTGCACAACTTCCTAGTATATTTCTTTATCTTTCAGGTGTCCTTCTTTGTTGATGGCTTGGACTGGTTGTCTTGATATTGTCCATGTTTTCTATGTCCTTTGTTTTGTGGGTTGGGGCTTCCCCTTCCTGGATTTTGTTGTGAGGGGTTCCCAGGCCCAAATTGTCGTATCTTTTGTTTGAGCTTTTGCTCGATTTTGACAACATATCAGTAGGTCACGCCCAAGGATGCGATGTCAAGAAATTCCATTTCAATCTGGATGTATCTATGCAGAGAACCACGATACTTGAGCACCATATGTCGCTTTGAATCTTTGATACCCATCTTGGTGCGCAAGGTATGGAAGATATTTGTGAACTCTTGCACTGCTTGGTCTCTTTCTTTTTGCAGTGTGGTCCATTTGGTATACAAGTCATCATAACTTTTGACAGGGTAGTATTGTTCCTTAATTTCATCCCTGAAGGATTCCTAGGTGGCCATGACTATAAATAATGAGGGTTCCTCCGTTTCCTTTTGCTCACAGAAAGTTTCCCACCAATCATTGACATGGGGAACGACTTTGAGGAGTGCAAAAGTAATGTTTTCTCTATTTGAAAAGTTATGGACATAAAAATAACCTTCTACTATATTCAACAACTTGCCTACAACATCTGCATCTATTTGAACTTCAAATATAGGAATATAAAACTTTATTTGTACCTTTAAAGGGGCGGTGCCTCTGCTCGAGGAAGATGTGTCACCTATTGGTAGCCGTCGAAGGATTTGTGTGAAACTATCCATCATCTTGTTCCTCTATTGCGTGAGGGATTCCTCAAGCAACATTTTGAAAGGATCTCCTATCTCGTCATCTTTCTTTTCTCCTACCATGAGAGGTCACTTGGGCGTGTGAGAGATTTTTTCCTCAACAGAAACAAGCTCGAGACCCATCTCTTTGTATCTTGACCTCATTAGGGACATGCATTAAGACGACAAGAAGAAATCCGATATGATACCACTAATTCGAATTTTATGAGTAGAACGAAGTGAATATATATCATTAAAAGATGCTTAACACAAAATAAAAGAGATACAATAAAATTGGTTTTCTATTCAATAAGAAAATAAGCTGAAATTGTAAAATGCAGCGGAAAACAAGTTTGTTGGAATGGTGGTGGCTTATCTCTGAGAAGAGATGTGATGGTTGCACTCATTCACAAGAAGATGATTGCAATAAGGCTCTAAAGGCATTTTTACAATAAACAGGAATGTCAAAAACCCTAGACATCCAAAAACCTAACCCTAGGAGATGAAGCGCCAAAAGTCATGTGGGCCCTGTTTGAGTAAGTTAGTACATCAACTTCTCGGGGTCGTAACTTTTTCATACAATCTTCGTTTTAGGCGCACGATAGCCTATTGGAAAGGTATCGTCGAGGAGATTCATTTTGAGGGCTCAACTACAACCTTTGGCTATCATTGAGAAGCTTTGTTCTGAAAAACCTTCATTTAGGCCCTCAAAATGGCCTCGGAAGTTAAAACTACTAAAAATAGTAAATTGGCAGAAAATTGTTTTGAGCGAGTTAGAAAATATGGGTGGCCACCGATATCCACCTGGATCACCCAGAATTATTCGCAAGAAGAGCAACGATGCATTCACCACTAGGTGAAAAAATATCTCATCATTGGTGATAAATTGTATTGTCGTGGTGTAGACTTTATTTTATGTTGTTGTGTGACTCACAAAGAAGTGAAGTTTGTTTTAAATGACTCTCATAGTGGATCATGTGGAGGTCATCTCTTTGGGTTGGAAGCAACTCAGAAAATCTTGCGCGCTAGATATTTTTGGCTGACGATCTTAAAAGATTGTAACAAGTCGGTCAAAAAATGTCATCAATGTCAAGTTTTTACTCGTAAGATGCACGCACATCGTGTTGTAACTTGAGATTATTCCTAGCTTCTTAAGAACAATTTCAAGGCTTCTCAAAACCTAATTTTGATTGCAAGATGACCCCTTACATTCAGAGAGGGATCTATCAAACACAAAAAGATATTGATTTCCCACTATCACTAGACATCAACTTACTTTGTTAAACTCGGGTGTCATATTTAAAGATAAAAAAAAGCATAGATAAGGTAGGAAAGATTTAGGATTAAATGATAGGTGATCGAAATAAAGAATTGTAATTCTGTTAGACCAGAGTCCTAATCCATTGAGCATGGAGTCTCATTCATTAGAGCACAAAAATATGAATACATAAGATGGAAGAAAATAAGAAGACAATTAAATATCAAATAATATAGAGGGAAAAAGTAATCTCTACAAATCTAAGATGAAGAATAAACGATTTGCTAGGCATCTTAAACAATGAATCCAACAAAGGAAATCAAGTGCATGTAACAAAATGTAAGAGGGTTATGGATAATTTTGTATGGATAAAAGTGAACACTTCACCTCTATCTCACAAGGCATAATAATAAAGACTCAAGTCAATGCTCACAACATATATATGAAAATCGGCAACCTTTGGATGATTCATTTATAATTTGCAATAGTGGAGGTTGTACCAAATTATTACACTTCTAACCCAAATATATAAATATTACAACAAAAATATAAAGAAAGAAATAGTTATGGGATTTAGAGAAGCTTAATACAGAAAAAAGAACAAGGCTCTAATTGGAATGATCAATGAACCCAATACATTACTCTTCGATATCTCATGGAATTACAAATGCCCTAGGCTTTATACAAAAATGCATCCTATAGCTGCCATAAAATTCCTAGCTTTGCATGATAATGTGCCTAGTTCTTCCCAAAATCCTGCCCCCTTTCTGTGAATCTTTTCTCCTCCTTTTATAAGCCTTTTGAGTTAGTTTGTCTTCGTGAATCTTTGACTTCAAATCTCCTCAATCCAAATATTTAAGTTTCAAATCCTCCATATACAATCCACAATCCAAACAACAATTTAATTTTAGATTAAACATGATTTTATAAAAATTTATCAAACCAAATCTGAAAAAATCAAACTAATAGAGTAAAACTAAAATCTGAAATTAATATAATCCATCTAAAATTAAAACTAATCTATATTGAAATAAAAAATTAAAACTATACAAAATAAACTAAACTAAACAATTTAAATTAAATTAAAATAAAAATAAATTCAAACTAAAAAATCTACGTAAAACCTAAACTAAAGTGATCTCACGAAAACCAACTTCTTCTAGCTGTTAATAAACTCATGTGCGTGCTCCTTGTATTGGCATGTCCTCAACAAAATGCTAAGACAATGATTCTTAATGAAAGTGAGGATTCCATAATTTAGGTCTCTACTGATGCGCTATCTGGATTAAATTCGTGGCACTTTTTCTAACATCTTAATTAAACACTGAAATGTTAACACTAGTGCCTGTGGCTTATTACATTTGGTGAAAGCAAATTGGTGATGAGATCTTTATGCTGACCATGTAAGACCAAAAGTTATTCGAAGGTTAACCTTAGCAAGCCTTTTACAACCTTCAACCCGGTGAAAAATGTGACTATGACGTAATTAGTCAAAATATTAAAGTTTGTAATGAATGCTACCATGATATAATCACTAAAAAGGATTCATTAAACTAAACTTAAATTAAAGAAACAATTAGAAAATTTATGTTAAACCAAATTAAGAATAAAAGAGTTAAATAAAACTAAAACTATATTAAAGTAAATTAAAAATATTGAAATAAAATTACACTAACTAAGAAGTATAACAAGTTAAACTAAAACTAAACATTTAAAACTAAAAGAGAAATAAATTAAAATAAAGATAAAACTACAATAATAAACTAAATGAATAAAAATGAAAAATACCCTAACAAATTTAAACTTAAGTTAAAATTTATTTAATTTATATTAAATAAGGAAAATTAAAAAATAAGTCACTATAAGAATCAAAATGCTATTCCAAACAAAATTTTGAATTTTTATTTAAAAATTCAACATATGTTACAACATTAGACTTCATCTGGGATTGTGTCTCCCTACAAGGTACTAAACAACATGTAGACCATATGTCTTTATTGTTGGGCTTATGGACTCATTATTCTCAAAGAAACATATAAAACTAAAAACCCTTTCTTTTATTAAAGTGATAAAGTTGTGTAGATACATGTTTGATAAAATATTTCAAAAAATGCTAATAAAGAATTTCTTTATTATAATTTACTCAAGATTTGTCTAAAGTAATCCATTTAAGTTTAGCTAAAATACTAGATTTCTAATTGATTTTTTCTTAACTCAAGGTTTGACAAAATATTTAAATTTATTTTAGATAAAACCTAATCAAATCACGATACAAAAATTATTGAAAGAATTAATAACATAGTGATAGTAAATAAATGTAGAAACAACATTTACATATATCATAGATATTGCTTCATTCTAAGGAGACATCCATAGCCTCGATGAAGTTATTTGCATACCCCAAATTGAATTTATTTTCTCCCTCTGTCTTTTAAATTTCATTTAATTACTTTGAAGTGGAGACAATCAATGTGTTATATAGCAGAAGGRATGATATATTTTTTTGATATAAAATAAGTAGGTTTGTCTACATGTTTGAGAATACTCTGAAATCAATTTTCCTTCAATTCTAGTTATACATTCTCCTATATGTGAAATTATATGTTTTAATTTATGATTGTTGGAATACTAAGAGGGGGAGGGGGGTGAATTAGTATGAGCACTTTATACCACTTTTAATCACAATATTTATTATTTCATATTATCAACAATGTTCACCAATTTATCATCAATGTATCATCTATGATTGAATTCAATATATATATATATATATATATATATATATATATATATATATCACATAAGCATGTAATCATAAGCATCATCACATCAACATCACATCAAAAACAAAGTACACTAGGTTGAAATCACGAAGGTGGGTTACACTTTCATGACAATCACGTCTCCAAAATTCCGAAAAACATTTTTTCAGCCGAACTAATAATTTTTTTCGGCCGAACTATTTTTCGGCCGAAAAAATAAACGTCAAATCGAACGGTGCAATAACCGCCCCCTCGATTTTCTTGTACAAATTTAGTCGGTCGGATATTTTCTTTCCGGCAATCCTCTTTCGGCCAAAAGATTGTTTGTATATTAACCACACAATGAATTTGGTACATTTCACAAAATTTGGTGTCGTTTATTGGGAGCAAAGGTCGTGAGGTTGTGAGCTCGTCTGTGAGGAGGTAGTGCATGTTTGGTCGTCGGGAGTTTGTGAGCGCAGGGTTCGTCGTTGCATTTGCGAGCATGGACGCGCCAAACAACAGGTAAGTTTCAAATGTAATTAGTTTTAAATGTAATCGGTAATGTAATCGGTAATTGTTGTACTGTGAGGGGGCCGTGGGTGGCTTGGCCACAGGGTTGGCCACCCACGGCCAAAATTTTATTGTTGGACTTTGAGGGGGCTGCGAGTGGCCAAATTAGTTTTAAATGTAATCGGTAATAAGTAATCGGTAATGTAATCGACAATTTAATCGGTAATTTTTGCACTGTGAGGGGGCCGCGGGTGGCCAGCCCTGTGGCCAAGTCGTGGGCATGCCCATGGCTTAGCCATAGGGTTGGCCACCCGTGGCCAAAAATTTATTGTTGGACTGTGAGGGGGCCACGGGTGGTCAGCCCTGTGGCCAAGCCGTGGGCGTGCCCATGACTTGGCCACAGGGCTGGCCACCCGCGACCAAATTAGTTTTAAATGTAATCAGTAATAAGTAATCGGTGATGTAATTGGTAATGTAATTGGTAATTGTTGTACTGTGAGGGGGCCGCGGGTGGCCAACCCTGTGGCCAAGCCGTGGGCGTGCCCATGGCTTGGCCACAGGGTTGGCCACCCGCGACCAAAATTTTATTGTTGGACTGTGAGGGGGCTGCGAGTGGCCAGCCCTGTGGCCAAGCCATGGGCATGCCCACGGCTTGGTCATAGGGTTGGCCACCCGCGGCCAAAATTTTACTTCAATGTTTATATTATTTTTAAATCTCTTGAATACAACATATGTTCAAGCAGCCTTAGATACATCATCTAACGAGTATCTCCATCCTAGATTTGGTAGCTTATAGCCACCTACCCTACTGTGTTTATTAGTCTTGCCCACCCTCAAAAGAATGTCCAAACCCAATCCATGATCAGTCAACCTGTTATCAATATGCCTTATTTTGAATTTACATGTCATAAATCAACAGAATGCTAACATACTTGAATAAGAATAAGATCATATGATAAAGGGTATGTATTTTAATTCATAGATTTTTTAATAAAAACGATGTTTGAAATCTCTTAACTTTCTTCTAACGTGTTCTCGTAAGGCTTCACAAAACTAGATCATCATATAAAATTATTTTTTGTAAGATGTTGTGAAGCGTAGTCTTTTTAGTTTCCAAATTCACAATTGAATTTATCTACATTTATTTTTACATTGAATGGAGGGTCTTGATGCCTCTTATTACATGTTTTTTTAGATAAGTGTTCTATTTATAAATAGAAAACCCAAGAAGGAACCACCTCCAATTTTTCACCATTCATAGTGATCGTAATATTCTTAGTGTAACCAGTTTTTGGATAGAAGGAACATTCTTGTTTCACTTCTATATTATTATTGATTTTGACTTTCTTGCTTCCATTTTTATCATTTATGGGTACCACCAATTCTACAATGACCTAAAATTGTTTCTTTGCACTCAACTTGAATTCTTACATTCTCCATTCTTTTTCAAAGTTTAATTCAAAGGACTATATCAAAATCTTTGGAAAAAGTGCGAAAGCAAATCTAGCTACTATTATCCTTCCCTCACCCTTTCTTAGAAACAACTCTAAGAGCTACCTAGTGGTCAATGGTTCAATTCTTAGATCAAGAACCAACTTGAGAAGGATCCCTAATTTTTTTTTCTTATGCCCATTTACTTATTTTTTACTCTAGAATGATGCCAAATAACTTGAAAAAGATGCTATAAACCATATTAGTTATGTAAATTCTTACCTTATTTATATCACCATCTAA
>JASDQU010011471.1:81576-113305 GCA_032191745.1 Picea mariana | reverse complement strand
TTCAACAAAGACTTCACCTTGAAAACAAGTTCAACATTTATCTTTCAACATATAAATTGTTATTCCAATAAAAACTTGAACAAACATCATTTACCTTATTCCACAAAAACCAAAAAGATGATTCAAAACTTTGTTTAAGTGTTCTAAAAAACCACCATGTATCGATATCGATCCTTCAATTAAGCCTATGGAACAGAGGGAAGAAATAAAGAAAGAAAAGAATACAGCTGCAATCAATGATAGAAATGCTTTGAAATTCCTATCCTCGAGCTTATATATTTTTGTTCATTTGATGGATTGTGTTAAATTTGTTCGGCTGAAATCCTATTTATACAATTTGGTGTGAAAAAAAACCATACGACGTGTCATTTCATATTTTCCGACAGACGGAATTCGTTCGACAGTCTTTCGGCCGAAAGACTTGGAAACCGTTCAGTTTTGACAGATTCCGTTATATTTTAGTCTTTTGGCCGAAACATTATTTTTTCAGCCAAAATATTATTTCGGCCGAAAAAAGGAAATTGCAACTGAAAACTAAAACCAGAGAAATGCCCCAAGCATAACTAAACTTCAGAGGTTGCGGACTCCTGCAAACATTGAGAATTTGGTTTCGAAAATGACACCAGCATTTTCAAAATTGAATCTACTTTCAATTTGTATAATTTGTTTTCATTTTCTTTATTTTTATCTAATTTTATTTAATTTTAAAAAAAAATCACTACATAATATTTTTAGCAGACATTATGATTCGGTGAAATGAAATATCGGTATCTCAAAAAATATACAGTGAAAAAATTTGAAAAAAATATATTCATAATCCTTAAACTGTTCTTTTCAAAAGGGTATATTTAAATTTTAGTTTTAAGTAAAAATTAAGATAGATACAAGGTGTAGAAAAACATGTTTTTAAACTCTACAACATTTTCAGCTTGGTCAACTTCAAAAAATTCTAGAAATTATAATATTCATCCGTTAAATTCAAAATAATAGTCATGATAAAATAGAGTCTTTGTAGATTGTTGCAATATATTTTGTTTCTTAAAAACATAAGTTTAATAATATATACATTGTTGTAGAAATAAGTAACTCATTATCATTCATTTCATGTTTAAAAAACATATTGTTAAACAATTGTCAAATTGACATATCAAATCGTGATAAAAAAAAATTGAAAAATAGTCATTGGAAAGCTAACACAATTCTTCACAAGTTTTTTTTTTACTATAAAGTGAAATTCTAAATAAAAAAAATACTTTTGTATGTCAGAAGTTGAATAACTTGTGAAAATACAGTTTTTTTTCTCATAAAACAAGCAAAAGTGTAACCCATCTTCATGATTTCACCCACTAGTATTTACATGGAAACTCAAAGGGGAGAAACCCACATAATTCTTTCTAATATATATCAAGAATTCATTCATAGGAAGCACCAACTTCCAAATTCTCTAGCAGCAACTGGAAGGAGGCTACAACCCCCTATTTATAGGATCCAAACTGAAGAAAGCTACAACTCCTTGAATTCTTTGGCTCCAATCAAAAGCAGAATACAACCTCCTCGGTTCTCCAGCTCCAACTGAAAGGTGGATACAACCACCTAGTTCTCAGGCTCCAACCTGAAGGAAGCTCCAACTCTCTGAATCTATGGTTCCAACTGGAAGGAGGCTACAACCCCATTTCCTTTCCTCGTCTAACCACCCTGAAGTATAAGTGTAGACCAAATTGTCACTACAAGAATCACTGCCATTGTCATTGCCATTATCATTGTCACTATCACTATCACTGTCTCTGTCACGTTAACCTATAACTTGCCACCGTATCCAACCTGTCACATCAACTTGTCACTAATCAACATGTCCAACCTGTCAATGTCATCGACGCTTAACCGGATCCTCTCACATGGATCATATACCAAGGAAACCTCTTAACTAGATGTCCAACATCACCAACACATGCCTCTACCAAGCATATACCAAGATCACCAACATACCATCAACGATATACTAAACCATCAAAATGTATCATACCAAGCATCAATCATATACCACAACCTATACCACAAAAAGTGCATCAACCATGCACCAACACCTGTACTAAATCGTGCATCAACCATGCACCAACACCTGTACTAAATCGTGCATCAACCATGCACCAACACTTATACCATATGCCTCAACCATGTACATCAACACCATACTGTGTATCAATCCTATATCATACCAAGTATACCATGTGTCAACCGTGTACATCAATAATGTACATCAACACCTATCCCATACCATATACCATATAGCATATACTATGAAACATATCTCAACCATATACCATATCACTCAAGATCATGCCATTTACAATAAGATAAGACTCAAGTATACATCATAACATATAACCAAGCCCTACACCAAGATAGCCAATAATGTTTCTAATCAATGTACCATAGCATCACCAAGATGTACCATATCACATATTATCATCACCATGCATGTAATATAAGATAAGCCTCATGTATATGTCAATATCACAATGTGCATCTAACAATGACCATAATAACCATATACCAAGTACCAAGAGTGTGTCTCAAGCATGTAACAAAATCACCTCAACCATATGAAATCATGCACCATCAAGGGCCTCCAAGATATGCCTTAAGCATATGCTATACCATCCAAGATACAAGCCTCAAAAAAATACTTAAAAGACATACCTTTACTCATGAAAACCTGAAGCATACCATATTAAACCCTATATCAATTGTGTTGTACCATCAAACCTTGTTGCAATTCATCTATACATTATTTTTCAAATATTTTCCTTAGATCCATGACCTTTCCTCCTACAACTTGCGGATGTATGCAACCTTTCCTCTTGAAACTCGCGTATGTACGCAGCCTATACTTATGAAGCCCACGTATAACCTCAAAAAACTAGGGTTTCCAATTTTCTACAACTTTGAAACTTTCACTACTTCAGACCTTTGCAACTTCAAAAATATGACATCATAAACTGGCCAAAAGATCACAATACTAGACCATAACATTCATAAGATAGATATTCAATGTGTGTGTATCCAAATGAGAGACTCTTGAGGTGTGTTTATACTTTCTCTAGGTAACATCTTTCCTTGTTTTAGGTGTTTCTTGTTACAACTACTTAACCCTTTGACCAAGATGTGTAACCAACTAGGGCCTTCTTGACCACTCTTCAGGGCTTCCAATTCACAAAGCCATATCTCCTTAACCGTGAGGAACCACATGGAGTTCCAAATATCAACGAAATTGGCACGATGTGTATTGTCCATCTATGATAGTATTACTTACAATTTCATTGTCCTCCATGTCCATATTTCTTAATAAAATTCGTGTCCCATAACCACGCCTTCGGAGCTATATGTAGACTACATCAAATGTACCCAACTAACTCACCATCAATATTGATCATACAAATTTCAATCAACTATCCAACATCTCTTGACCTCTCAAAGGTTTGACATCAATCTCTAAGGGTTGACATCAATCTCCAAGATCACCCTCCAAGGGTTGACATCAATGACAACCAACTGTCGAACAATGATTAAATTTTAACCTAGAGAAAATGAATCAACTATAATCTAATATCAAAGATTAATTTTCAAAAGATCACCCTAAGCATACCTTTTAGATTAAAATAAAGAAATGAATAAAACTTTCCACCAATCTTGTAAAACCAACATGTTTAGGTTTTAAATTCTATTGACTAAATCTATCATTTCTATAAAGATAAAGTTTTAGCTTCATTTATTCAAAACAAACAAACTGAAACTAATTCTGAATTTTGTTATCAAAACAAGATTCTAATTCATCACAAAACAAAACAATATTAAATTCTCCAACTATAAATTACTATGAGTTCGAACAAATGTATTACCTAGGAAAATAAATAATACTCAATTGTCCATAATTGGGTTATAATTCTTAAAATGAGTTGTTAACCCAACAAGGCTAAAAAATGAAATAAAATCTATTCTACAAACTGGAAATAAATGTTGGAACATCGGGTTATTTATATACAGTGTTTCTTACTCTAGCTTTTTAGGATGCTTAATCAAGTGACATCATGTTTCCAATGCAACTAGGAAAACATTTCATCAATTGAATTACAAATTCTTTCTCTGCAAATGATTGATAAAAACAAGAACAATATTGAGGTAGAAGAATGTTGAGAAACTTACCATGTAATTGATATCGATACTTACAACATACCCAACCGATGCTTGTTGTAATGTCCCCGACCACCCACAGGCCAAACCACACTACCTCAGACAAACATGGTCTCAAGATCTATTATAGATAATTAAAACTAGCCCTGCCCAGACATAGACCTGTTGGGCAATGAAAAACATAATTCTTTGTGGAATAAATCACATATAAACTTAACATAAATAAACAAAGATAACATGAAATCATACATGCAGCGACACACATGATATTACTATAAGAATCACCAACATGCACTAAAACACATCATTAACCATTAAGCACAGAAATGATATGCATCTCTTAATTGTAGTGCACTGACTGCGTGAAAAACTTCCATGAACCTCCCAACCTTAGACCACACTACTCATCACTCTTAGTAGTGGGTCACCCCTGATCTAGGACTAAACTCCATTGGGCAAGGGATTCCTAGGCTAGGCAAGGAAAATAGGAAGTTGCACCAGTCTATAGGAAGGATTTCTTCCAAGGAGCCACTTATGCCCACCACTCACAGACTCTCATTCCCCACATGCTTGTACTGCCCCAGGAGTATACACCTTCATTGTCACACAGTCCATCGGATAATCCACCTCCCTTACAGGGCTTCAACAATAGGCTAGACAAGGATTCTCAGAGCCTTGTAGCTACTATTGGACTCCCTCCGAGAGAAATCACTTCCTCAACAAACTCTCTCACCTGGAGAGAGTTTCTCACAGGCCTCAAAACCTGCTTCTTCAATCCATGGGCCTGACAACCCACTTCTTCAATCAGGATCCTCAACACATGGGCAAGGGTGATGGAAACAACGGAAACCAGATGTGGGGCATGGTAGTGGTAGAACAAAACACAGGAAACCCATAGGGTAAAGGTTCAACAAAGATATCAGTTCTGGCTCATTACAAAGGTTCAGGATGGTCGAAGGTTCAACAATGGCATTCCTGGTTTTTACTGCTTTCTTTCTGGTTGTGTCACACGTGTGTGAGTGGAAGGAATGGAAAAAAGGATCCCCGAATCAATCAAAATCCACACATATATTTGCATGTGCCTGAGATGACACATGGTGATCATGAAGTGTGTTCCTCTCCATTTGAAAGTTGTTCCCCTTCCCCAAAGGAACTTAGGATAAATTCATATCCTCCTTATAGCATTTAGAATAATAATATATATTATTGTCTGAGATTTAAGCTCTTAATATTAGCCCCTTTTTCTAGCCTCTCACCCCCTTTCTTACCTAGCCTAGTGGAGCCTAGTCCCCCATACTCTTTCATCATGGTCGGTCTACATGCAGTGATGCTTTAATATTAATGATTTGAATATTTACATATACAAAACAAGCTCATGGCCTTATCATCCCAAGATCCCTGGCCTAACTATCACATAAGCCTCATAGCTTATCATTACTTGGATCAGAAACCTATGAAACATGTTTACAATTCATGATTAAAATTGGGGGCTTGGCCTTGGGGTATTAAGATCCCCTCCCCTTATTTTTGCATTGTCCTCAGTGCAACTCTCTTACACCATATTAGCAAGATTTTCAAAATCTTCAAAAATATGTGGGTATTCTTCCCACATTGCATCCTCATGCTCCCAAGTAGCTTCCTCAGGACTGTACCAGGTCCATTGGACCTTTACAAGCCCTATGGATCGATTCCAGAGCTGTTTGATTTTCTGGTCCAAAATGCATACCAAATGCACTCGGATAGTGCCTTCTTGATCCACTTGAATCACATTCCAATCAATTACATGATTAACATCAGGTATATATTTCTTGAGTAATGATACATGGAATACATTATGAACAAACATAGATGAAGGAAATGTAATCATATAAGCTATTAGACCAATCCACTCTAGGATTTCAAATGGTCCACAATATCTAGCTGGAAACTTGGAACAAATTCCCAACTTCAGTGAACTTATGTTGACCTTAACCTTCAAGAACACATGATCACCCACTTTAAACTCCCTGTGATTCCTACCCTTGTCAGCATAGCTTTTCTTCCTATCTTTGGTAGCCTTTAAATTCTTTTTAATACTCAACATCTGCTCTTCTATTTCTTTGAGGAATTCTGGCCCAATCACTTCCCTATCAGTTGGATTGTCCCAGCTTATAGGGGTGTTTCACTTTCTATCATAAACTGCTTCAAATGGGATCATCTTCAGAGATACTTGGTACCCATTGTTGTAAGAAAACTCTACCAAGTGTAGATATTCTTCCCACTTTGATGGTTTTTCCATCACATACATTCTTAACATATCTTCTATTACTTGGTTTACCCTCTCTGTCTACCCATCARACTCAGGATGATAGGTTGTACTAAAGCTCAGATTGGTTCTAAACCCTTTAAATAATCCCTTCCAAAATTTTGAAGTGAATTTTGGGTCTTTATCAGACACAATTTTCTTCGAAAAACCATGCAATCGGGCCACTTCCCTCATATAGATATCAACAACATTGGTTTCTTTGTGAGTAGTCTTCAATGGAATAAAATGGGCAGCCTTGGTAAGATTTTCCACCACTACCATGATAGAATCATGATGCTTTCTTGTCCTTGGAAATTTGGTGATGAAATCCATTGTCACTACTTCCCACTTCCACTCAGGAATGGGTAATGGCTGCAGCAACCTAGTTGGGTGTCTATGCTCATCCTTGACCCTTTGAAACTCCATACATCTGACAATGTACTCAACAATTTATTTTTTCATATCTAACCACTAGTATTGGATCCTGACTGTTGCCACAGTTTTCTGATATCTTGGGTGTCCAACATAAGGCACATTATGCATCTCATTCAAGATTATTATGCATCTCATTCAAGATCATAACTTTCAATTCCATAGAATTGGGTACAAAAATTTTGTTCATGTACAAGATCATTCCATTATCTCCCAAATTATAATCTTCGACTATCTACTGCATTTTACCTTGCTGCAATTTTGTTACCATATCCACATACTGTAAATCTACTTTTGAAGCTTCAGAAATTATACCTTTAAGATATATTTGGTACATGCTAATGGTTGTAAAATGTAACTCATGCACTCTCCTGCTTAGTGCATCAACCAGTTTGTTCTCCCTTCCTTTGATGTGTTTGATATCAAAGTCATACTCACGGTGGAATTCCAACCATCTGCTTTCCTTGGAATTTAAAATTGGTTGATCAAAAAAATACCTCATACCATCTTGGTCTGTCCTCAGTTCAAATTTATTTCCCATAAGGTAGTTCCTCCACTTATTTAAGGAATGTACTATGGCTACCAACTCCAAATCATGAGTGGAATAGAGCCTTTCATGCTCTTTCAACTTTTTGGATTCAAAAGATACTACCAAACCATTCTAACTGAGGACTCCTCCAAGTCCCTCTTTGCATGCATCTATGCAAACCATGAAGTCCTCATTAAGATATGTAATTCTCAGAATCAGAGCACTGGTTAACAAGTGCTTCAGTTGTTAGAAGATCTTTTCACATTCTACTGTCCATTGAAACTTCACCCCTTTCATTTGCAAGGAAGTGAAAGGATCTGACTTCTGTCATATTCTTGGATGTTGGCCATCCCCTACTGGCCTCTATCTTTTTAGGATCCATTGTTATCCCTTATTTGGATATGATATGCCCCAAATAATGAATTTGGTTCTGATAAAATGAGCACTTGCTCAATTTGGCATACAATTGGTGTTCTCTTAACACTTGCAACACCATCCTCAAGTGAGGCTTCTGTTCTTCTTCTTTCTTGGAATATATGAGGATGTCATCCAAAACGACAATGACAAACTTGACTAAGTACTCTTGGAAAACACCATTCATCAAACACATGAAAATAGTTGATGCATTTGATAACCCAAATGGCACCATTGTAAACTCATAGTGACCATACCTTGTTTTGAAGGAAGTCTTGTCGATGTATTTATATTTAATCCTTACCAAATGGTATCCTGACCCGAGATAAATCTTTAAAAATATCCTTGCATCCTTCAACTGATCAAAGAGATGATCAATCCTTATAAAGGGATACTTATTCTTCACAATTACTTTATTTAACTATCTAAAATCAATACACAATCTTAAGGTCCCATATTTATTCTTCAAAAATAACATTGGGGCACCCCAAGGTGACACACTTGGGCATATGTATCCCTTCTTAAATAGCTCTTCAATCTGCATTTACAACTCCTTCAGCTCTAGAGTACTCATTCTGTAGGGATTCTTTGACACTGGAGTTGCTCCAGGCATCAAATTTATAGAGAAATCAATATCTCTCTTTGGGGGTAGTCCTAGTATCTCCTTAAACACATCATCAAACTCTTTTAGGACTACTTGCTCTTCCATATTTGGCACCCTGTCCTTAGGTGTTTCCTCCATATGATCTGCAAACACTTGGAAACCCTTCCTATAACACTACTTCAACTGCATTTTTGATATTTCTCAAACAGTAACTGCCCTAGGAATTCCTTGGACTCCTCTTGAGTTTCCTTCCTCATCTAGGAAAGTGAATTCCTTTTTATGACAATCTAATATGCCATGGTTTTGGTCCAACCATTCCATATATACCAATTAGAAAATCATATGAACCCAAAGGAAAGATGTTCATATCTATCTTGGTATTCATCCCATTCATGCCCAATGGACATGATTTAACCAACTCCACAACCGTTCTCTTGGCTCATGTAGCCAACTGCACCAACCAAGATTTCCCATGCTTGTATTTTGGAAATTGCATTATTTCCACTACCCTAGGATCTATATAGATATGACTAGCCCTTGAATCAATTAAAATAGTAAAGGCATGGTTATTGATCATACCTTCTACTTCAATCATGTGTGATTGAAACTTTGCTTGCTTGTTGTCCAGGGATGCATAGATCCTTGGCACACCTTTTACCATGTCCTCCACTATTTTTGTTTTCTGGACATTGTGGAAAACTCTCACTTTTTTAGCTTTGTGAGGACAATCCCTATACTTATGATCTCCTTTACAACCCCAACATTGCATCGGTGGATGCCTTGGCCTTTTCTCACATGCCTCATCCATATTGGGCTCTCTAAAGGCTTGTTTTCCCTTAGGATTATTTATGAATAATGGATGATTGCTCCCCTTCTTCCTTAGATCTTTGTTAAACTTCTTCTTGTCCTCCCAAGACTTCTGGAAGGTAGGATTTCCATTTTGTTGATAATACAAGCACTTATCTCTCCTTATAGTTTCTTCCAGAGTCTTGGGATCATCATATTGGATTTTATCACTGATGAAAGATGGAAGCCCACTCAAGTACCTTTGAATCTTAACTTTCTCATCTTTGATCAAGGAGACATACTTCAATAGTTCCAGGAATCTCCTTTCATACTCATCAATGGTCATGTTTCCCAGCTTGAATTCAAATAAATCTTTCATCTTTTTGTCAGAATATCTCTTGGTCAAGTATTTCTTCTCAAAATACTTCTTGAATTATTCCCACATCACATTTTCTCCTTAATGTGTTGCACTTGCACATGTTGGTCCCACCACATGGATGCTTTTTATTTCAATTTCTATATTGCAATTATTCCTTCTGTATGAGAGGAATAATTATGCAGTTGGAAATATTTCTTCATGCCCAAAAGCCATGTCTCAACATCTTCATCCTTGTTTCGCTCTCAATCAAAAGTAGGAGGTTTGATCTTGTTCATTTCTCCCTTCAATTCATCCACCCGAGACCTCCTATTCTTACTGGTAGGGGATGGACCTAAGCTCCTATGTGCCCTCCTATTGGAATCACTTTGAGAGTGTTGGTGTTGCATGCTGACACTCCTTGATATTCTTTTCTCATCAAGGGACTTGTGGCTTCCTAACTTGCTGGAGCCACTCTCCTTGTCTAACTTCCTCTCAATTTTGTACAGGATTTTCATTAACTTCATGTTGAATTCTTCCTACTTCTCTTTGGCCTTCATAAGCCTTTGATTGTCATGTTTGTAACTCTGGACATATGCCTGCAATTTTCTAATGGTCTCCACCAGATTTATGTCTTCATCCTTCCCTTCTCCATGTCCATTGGAATTTGTTCCTTCAATTCCCAGATGGACATTCATTCCTCTAACCTCATCTTCCTGACTATAAGCCTCTTGTGAATCCTCCATCTCTCTGCACTCTAGGAAGATTATATTCTATTTTGGCAGTTGAAAACTTTTGCATAGACAATTTCTAGGTGAACAGTTGTCCTCTAATATTCCATACCTTTCCAACGATTTCTCCCTTGCTAAATTATGAGTTTTGAGAAGGAATTTATGACTATTTTAGAACTAGTGCTTCCTAGAAGGTGATATATGTTCAACTATTCTTAAAGAAAAATTTCGGGTGCTAGCCCCTTTTCTTCGATCCCCAAATTCATGTGACCACAGGCTTAAACCAAGCGCTAAGCTGATAGGAGCTTATCCTAAACTTCAGTGCATCAGAACTTCTAGCTTCAGAGCATTTCACACCTTCTTCTCTCATTTCTTCTGAACGCTGAACTTCAAAAAAAATTTAACTTTTCGAGGCCCACATAATACTATTTTCATCATATAAACATGGCCCCTACATGTCAGATTGCTAATTGGTACAATAAGGTTGAAAAAAATACAAATCTAATTGATATGTGGCATGCATCCTGCATGCCCATGTCATCTCAGGTGACGTCAATAGGCCACATCACTTCGAGACTTCAGGCTTTGGGAGATTTCACATCAGCGCACTCTGTTTCTCCCGAATGTTAAACTCCCAAATAAGTTTATTTRGGGACATGTGTCTCCTTTAATGAATGGTCTAGATTAACTCCGGACTTCGGGATATTTCACTCTAGCACACTCCATTTCTCYCGAATTCCAAATCCCTGAATAGGTTGATCTGCCGACACACATCKCCTTTAATGAATGGTATGGATTAATTCTAGACTTTGGGACTTCGAGAGATTTCCCTCTAGCAGACTCCATTTCGCCTGAATGTTGAATTCCCGAACCACTTAATATTTCTAAGGTCCATGTAGTACACCGATCCTCAYATAAGATGGTGACATGTGGCCCCAAGTGTCAGACTGTTATTACAACAAGGTCATCTAGGTATCATTATGACTAACACATGGTAGGACTAGGGAAGTCCATGTCACCCTGGGTGATGTTATCATGCCACATCGCTTCAGAAATTTGGGCCTCGGGAGATTTTACCTTAGCTCACTCTGTTTTTACCGAATGACAAACTCTCAGACTAGCTGATCTACTTGGGGGAGAATCCATGGCCCTCCTTCTCCTAGATGATCTATGACTGAAAAGTACTTCAGAACTTTGGAACTTCAGGCTTTGGMCCTATTTTCTTAACAACACATAATTTTTTCCGAAGTSACGAAGTCATAAGGACTTGGAGGTTAATTTTCATGCACCTTCTCCAGATCTAAGGGCTARGAAAGGTTCACCTTTCCTGATGCAGATCCTGTGACCCAAATTMCCTCTTGTGGTTATCAACCACGACTATTGTGGTTTTATTCCCCACTAAATTTCTTGGACTGCTATACCTCCTAAGCTTTAGAACRCAACCAATGTGTTCCCTCCGTGCCCTCCTAGCATCCTAAATGCTCTGAGAGTGAATTTTGTCCATTTCGACAATAGTTCACTCTGAAGCCTTTGCTTCAATAACCACTTATCTGGCCCATCCAGGCTCAGTGATGAAACCATGGGCCATGATACCAGATTGTAACGTCCCCATCCACCCACAAGCCAGAACATGCTACGTTAGACACACAGACTCTCAAGCTCTGTTATAGATAATTAAAACTTTGCATTCCCAAACATAGACCTATTGGGCAATGGCAGAAAGAGCTCTTTGCAGAATAAATCACATATAAACTTAACAGAAATAAACATAGATAACATAAAACCATACATGCAACGAAACATATAATATTATTATAAGAATCACTGACATCCACTAAAATACATCACTAACCATTAAGCACAAAAATGATAATTATCTCTTAATGGTAGTGCATCGACTATGTGCAAACCTTTCACGAACCTCCCATCCTTAGACCACGTTGCTCATCACTTTCAATAGTGGGTCACCCCCAAGCTGGGATGAAACTCCACTAGGCAAGGGATTTCTAGGCTAGGAAAGAACAACAAGAAGTTTCACTAGTCTACAGGAAATATTTCCTCCAATAAGTCACTTATGCCTACCGCTCATAGACTCTCATTCCCCACATGCTTGTCCCACCCCAGGAGTATACACCTTCACTGTCACATAGTCCATCGGTTGCTCCACCTCCCTTCCAAGGCTTCAACAACAGGCCAGACAGAAATTCTCATAGCCCTGTAGCTGCTACTGGACTCCCTCCAGGAGAGCTCACTTCCTCAACAAACTTTCTCACCTAGAGAGAGTTTCTCATAGGTCTTACAACCTTCTTCTTCAATCCACAGGCCTGACAACCCGCTTCTTCAATCCAACTCCTCAAAACATGGGAAAGGGTGATGGAGACAACATAAACCGTATGTTGGGCATAGTAATGGCAGAATGAAACATAGGCAACCCGTAGGGTACAGGTTCAACAAACATATCAGTTTGGGCTCGTTGCAGAAGTTCGGGATGGTCAAGGTTTCAAGAATGGAATTCCTAGTTTTTAATGCTTTCTTGTTGGTTGCGTGCATGAGTGGAAGGAATGGAAAAAAGGATCCTCGAAACAATCAAAATCCCCACATATATTTGTATGTACTTGAGATGACACATGGCAGTCATGAAGCGCGTTCCTCTCCATTTGTAATTTGTTTCCCTTCCCCAAGGAAACTTAGGATAAATTCATATCCTCCTCACAAAATTTAGAATAATAATATATATTATTCTCTGGTATTTAAGCTCTTAATCATAGCCCCTTTTTTCATCCTCTCAACCCCCTCCCTTACCCAACATAGTGGAGCATAGTCCCCCATACTCTTTCATCGTGGTCAGTTGACACACAGTGATGATTTTATATTAATGATTGGAATATTTACATATACAAAACATGCTCTTGGCCTTAAAATCCTAGGCTCTTTGACCCAACTATCGCATAAGCCTCCTAGCTTATCATTACTTGGCTCACCAGCCTATGAAACATGTTTACACTTCATGATTAAAACTTAGGGGCTTGGCCTCGGGGTATTACACATGCACTCATGAAAATATATTAAGTGTTTTTCTAGACAATCATCATCATCTTCTCTAAATATAGGAAGGAATTCTACCTAGTCTTCTATTCTAGGCATAGGATTAGGAAAACCAAGAACATTTTAAAAATAAAATGGAGCATACCTTGCAGAAATTTTAGCAGCAAACGATACTGACATTGAAACACAATGGAGTCACCAATGAAATAACAATGGAGTAAAATCACATTGGAATCATCGGGTGAATAACCACACAACTTGTGTCTGATGCTCATTCACCTTCAAGAACCAAATATGATCTTCAAAAAAACTCGGGGAAAATATTTTGAACCTTCGTTCCCATCAACGACACCAAAAAGATGTTTTAATTTGAGATTGTTCCTCATGGCTTAGGAACAATGTAAAGTCATCACGAAACCTAGTTTTGAAAGAAAGTTGACCCTTCCAGTTAGAGAGGGCTCTCTCAAAGAAAAAAAGATAATGATTTCCCACTATCACTAGACATAGCTTACTTTGTTAAACTTAGGTGTCGAATTTAAAAGATAAACAAAAGGATAGATAAGCCAGAAAATATTTAGGATTAAATTAAAGGTCACCAAGAATAAAGAATCATAATCCTATTAGACCAGACTAATCCATTGGGCATGGAGTCTCATTCATTAGAGCACAAAAAGTTAAATACATGAGATGGAAGAAAAGAAGAAGACAATTAAATCTCAAATATTATAGAGGGAAAAAAAAATCTCTACAAATATAAGATGAAGAATAAGCAATTTGTTGGGCATATTAAACAATGAATCCAAAAAATGAAATCAAGTGCATGTAACAAAATGTATTAGGGTTATGGATAATGTTATATGGATAAAATTGAATACTTCACCTCTATCTCACAAGGCATAATAATAAATACTTAGGTCCAGTCAATGCTCACAACATATATATGGAAATATGCAACCTTTGGATGATTTCTTTATAATTTGCAATAGTGGAGGTTGTACCAAATTGTTACACTTCTAACCCAAATATATAAATATTACATAAAAAATATAAAGAAAGAAATAGTTATGGCATTTTCAAGTGAACGTTACTCTATGCGGATTGTTAAACTCCTTCCTTAATCTGAGCTCAAATTTGATCAAGATTACCCAAGAGATAAAACTTTAGAATTTCTTTCTTGATACTTCTATTTTTTATAGGATTTCATGAAACATTTATGAGCCGATTCTTTGCTAATTCGTGGAATCCTCTTAGTGTTCTGGCCGTTGCTACGATTTTGAATTAACGAAACTGCAACTACTCCTCGATGATCTTGGACTAATCTTCCTCTATTATATTCCTCGACGTTGTAATCTCTTGATCAAATCTCTACACCGATATTCCTGGTAAGATGAATTTTCCTTCTATTAATAAACTCATGTGCATTCTCGTATTGGCACATCCTCAAGAAAACGTTAAGATAACAATTCTTCATGGAACCGACGATTCCATAATTTCGGTCTCTACTGATGCGTTGTCTGGATTAAATTCATGGCACTTTTTCAAAGATGTCATCGTGTTAAACACTGATATGTTAACACCACTAGTGCCTGTGGCTTACTACATTTGGTGAAATCAAATCGGTGATGGCTCCATGGGATCTTGCAAGACCAAACCTTATCAAAGTTGAACCTCATAAACCCTTTTACAACCTTCAACCTAGTGAAAAATGTGACTATGATGTAATTAGTCAAAATATTAAAGTTTGTAAAGAATGGCACCATGATATAATCACTTATAAGGACAACATTGAAGAACTCTATCGTAATTTTACAACTACCCTTTCCACTTCTATTAACAAGTAATTTTACAACTACCCTTTCCATTTCTATTAACAAGTTCTCTGTTGAGGTGTGTCTTATAAAAAGAATAATAGAACGATCAACCCTTGGTATGATAAAGAATGTAAAATTGTTAGGAAATCCATTAGGGATGCTTCTAATGAGTCCTTAAAACTCGATAAGATCAATACGATACAAATCTCTAATTAAAAGGGGGAAAAGTTACTATATCAATAAATGGCAAGAAAAACTTTCACAGCTATATAAGATGGATCCTAAGAAGTTCTAGAGCCAAATTATAAACCATTTGATACTAAATAAAGTAATAGAATTCTCTTAAGGGACTGAAATTCCTACCTTAAAAGTCTTTACGAGTTCCCTAATGCCATGGACACCATTCCTATTGTCCCTACAAAGGAATATTTTTTTTTATATGACATAGAGTCTGGGGTTAAGCGTCTTGCAAATGGGAAAGATAAGGACATTGAAGGCTACCAAGATGAAATTTTTAAAATCGGAGGGCCTATCCTTATCCCTCAAATACACAAGCTCTTCAATTTAGCACTCAAGCAGGGCTTCCCTAAACCCTGGACACAAATCCTCATTGTTCCTATTTTTAAAAATGGGGATAGAAACATTCCCTCTAATTATAAGACCGTTATGATTAGCTTGATTTTAGCCAAGCTTTATGGAATTATTTTGGAAAAGAAGATTATCCTTTGGCTAGAAAGTCGTGTTAAAAGAGCTAAAGGCCAGGATGGGTTTAAGAGATATCATTCAACCGTGGACCATCTTGTTACCTTTAGGATCAGTGTAGAGGAGTTTTGCAATACTAAAACCAATCTTTTTTGTTGTTTTGTTGACTTTAGAAAAGCTTTTGACATGGTTCCTAGAAAAAACCTTTGGAATAGGTTGGCAAAGATAAAAAAGGACTCTCAAGTTGAGGGTTGTTGCAATAAGGATGTATGAGAATTTTATTTCTAAGTTTAAAAACACCAAGGGATGGTCAAAAGAGATTAATTGCAATATTGGAGTCAAACAAGGTTGTCCCTTGTCCCCTACCCTTTTTGGCATATACATTGTCAAGGTAGAAGATTTCTTGGAAAAAGAAGGTTGTGTCAACCCTACTCTCACTATTATAGTCATCAATCTTCTTCTTTATGACAATGATATCGTTCTTATGGCAAGAAGTCCCCATGATCTTGAAAACCAACTAAGAATCCTCAAGGATTTTTTCTCCAATATGGGTATGAATGTTAATACTGATAAGACTAAGTTCATGATTATTAAATCTAATAAGATAACTTATGATACCTTCGTATATGAAAACAACAACTTGGAGGAAGTGACTTCATATAAATATCTTGTAATTGATATTCACCACAAGCTCAACTAGAATTATAGCATTGAGAAAAGGATTATTGGGGGATGTAAAGCTTATTATGAGATTGAAAACAATAGTAAATCAACTGATCTTTGGAGTTGGGATAAGAATAAACTCATCTTTGAGACTCGTGTTAAACATGTTATTCTTTATGGATGTGAAGTATGGGGTTGTAGTATCTCTCGTGAATCCTAGAGAAAGATAGAGGAAATACAAAATAATTTTATAACCTATATCTCAAAATTAAAGGAAATATGCCCTATCCCATCCTCCTCTTAGAAATAAGCCTCTCCCCCATTCAAAGCAATACTATGACTATATACCTAATGTATAAGAACATGGAAAACAACATGGAAAACAAGATGCTTACTAAAATTGCTTCAAAATTGAGTCGTAACCACCATCGACTCAAGCGAGGATGGCATAAAGATGCTCGATTTTGGCTAAACTATTGGGGAATCATGGAATACACCATTTTATAGAATAAAGATACTATTAAAAAAATCGTCAAATCAAAATTTAAGGAGAAGATGTGGTGTGATAAAGAGTTAGAGGAAAAAAGAAAATCAAGGTATTATAAGGATGTAATCAACCCTAATATAGAAGATCAAAATTATCTTTTTGTTTTCCCAAATGTAAAGAAAAAAGTAAGCATTGCTAAGATAAGAACATACTCTCACGAGCTCCATAGTGAAACTGGGTGTTGGTCAATTCTTAAAATGTCATGGGATGAAAGAGTGTGTCACCTTTGTGACACTAAGAAAGTTGAAGATGAAAAGAACTTTCTTTTAGATTGTCCAACCTATACCCATATTAGATCTCATTTTCAAAATATTTGTCACACTACCAACCTTCCTAACCTCTTAACTCAACAAAACAATGGTGATCTTGGAAAGCTTCCTTTAATGATTTTCGAGCACATTAACAAAATTCTAAAGAATCACAAGTAATCACTTACCCTCTTAAGGTCCGATAGACCAATTCGGTCTTAATGGACGTTAATCATCATTAAACTAAATCTAAATTAAAGAAACATTTAGAAAAATTATGTTAAACTAAATTAAGAATTAAAGAATTAAATAAAACTAAAACTTTATTAGAGTAAACTAAAAATAATGAAATAAAATTACACTAAATACGAAGTAACTTCGGTGTTCCGAAAGATATTGTCATTGACCATGGAAGTGACTTCCAGAACATAATGATATTAAAGCTTGGATCAAATTTGGGTTTTAGGTAGGAGCACTCATCTCCATATTACGTGTAGGAAAATGGGCAGGTAGAGGTTGTCAATAAGTCTCTCAAAATAATTCTCCAGTGTACTATTAATACGAGTAAGTCCAATTGGAACATCATGCTCTATCCATATTTATGGGAATACCAAACTGCGGTTAAGACTGCTACTGGTTTTTTTCCATTCCAACTCATTCATGGATAAGAGGCAATCATACTAATTGAATGTGAAATACCTTCACTTAAGATTGTTGTAGAGATTCTATCTGACTCTTCTGAGTTAGAAGCACACCTTTTTCAATTAGAGAATCTTGACGATAAGCGTCGTGATGCTTCCACCACCAATGAGGCACAGAAGAAATGAGTTAAGAGTCAGTATGACAAGTCTTTTCACCCAAGGATCTTGTCTGAAGGTGACCTTATGTTTCTCTATGATTAGGACAAATTCATCTGGGGGGAAGGAAATTTAAATCCTCTATGACATGGCCCATACATTCTAAGACATGCCCTATAGAAAGGAGCATATAATTTGGAGAATTTTGAAGGCAATGGTCTTTCAGATCCCAAAAATGGGCTCTATCTTAAGTATTATGCTTGACCATTCACGCTTAGGTGTTCCCCTTGTAATTATTGTACATTGTTGTATTTAGTGGTAGTATTGATCGTTTTTGTGTTAGTGGTACTTATGGTGCTTCTTCTTGATTTCCAGATGTCACGAGATTCTTCGGTATTCATAGAGTTCACCGATGGCACTAGCCATCACACTCAGAACCTTGATTTTGCTGCTTAGGTGATTTATTCTCCCACAAGTCAATTATTCATTGTTGGCGCAGGCCATTTTGGGGAACAATGCAACAATTATTAAAGTAGTTTGAAAAAGGACCAGAAAAGAACCTGTGCCAAAGAACAAGGAAAAACAATGCGAGGAAGTACAAGATTCAAAGGAAAATAAGAAGGATGTGGATCAACCACGCACAAGAAATTAGATTGTGGAAAAACCTAATCCACTTAGGGTTAGGGTTTTGGTCATTGATGTAATGGGTTTTTACCCATTTTTGTAGTAAAAATATATGTATTTTAAGGTTTGAGGAGATCATCTAGAATCCACTATCATTATCATCATAGAAAAACTTGAGTGACCCAATTTTGAGACTGGTTTTGGTTGAGGAACTGTGGAGCTAATACTGAGTTAATTTTGGAGATAGAGTTGTGGATTGTAACTGAGGGTTAGGTTGCAAGCTATGGATCTTGTTGCGACAATGGTCAGTCTCACATATACATGTGCATTTCATATGCACTCTGATGTAATGCACACAACACAATGACTTGATGAAGATGAATAAAAGAGAGAATAATGCCAAATATTTGTGGGAGTATCCTAGAGGGGGTGAACCATGATAAAACTGCGTGTCTCTATGTGGAATATTTTCTTATTTCTTGTTGTTACTTTTTTTATGTTGAATGAATGAATTTGGTATAAGTAAAATGTAGTGTGCACTATATTAAGTCATGATGTTTACTGTAGAATGAATGTTAATGAATGAATATGGTTATAGAATGGTAGATATGATGTATGTTGAAGTAGAGAAGTATGCCTAACATCCCCATGAGCAACATCCCTTTCACAATTGAATACATCTGGGTTCTGCAATCATTGATAAGCCATCTCTGGTGAGACTTCATTGTGCACTCTGTGTGCAGTGTTCCCTTATGGTCTTCAAAAGGGCTGATGGTTTGCATGGTTTTTTTGGAAGCCTAAAGGTAGAACCCGGGTCAGCCCAAACATCCAACAAATGGTTCTATTGTTGGATGTAACTCATAAGATCATATTGGAGGGGACTTGTTGAGATGTATAGTGAAGAGAATGTAGTGTTAGAAGGGGGTGTGTAGGCCATGCAATCCTACCAAACAAGAGATTGAAAGATGGTTGGAAACAAAATAGCTTGAGTTTGCGCAGAAAGACAATAGAATTTCCAAGTATACTCCGCGACAATCTTTGGAAAGGTATGTGTTTACTAATCTTCATGAGGCATTTTTCTATTATTTTCTAGAGTTGCTGCAGGAATGGATACTTATATTGAAGGATAATCATACAACTAATCGGATAAGACCAGTAGAATGGACTACTGAGAATATTGTGCATTTAGAAAGAGTCAATAATAAAATCACCTGTGCAGTGGATTTTTGTCTAGACAATATTGTTGCAAGATTTATTATTGATTTTGTAGTCGATACTATGAAGTCATACACTGTTGCAGAGCATTATTGTTTGAAGGGACCGAGAGGAATGTATATTCGATCACTTTACACATTGATCAAGATTTTATTGCATGATAAAGGAGTGAGGACAATGGAGTTAGACAACTAAATTACCCTGTACATATAGGGGAACTGGGGAAAGCACTAAGGAATATCTGAGATATGGATAAGGATATGGAGAGAGGCCAAAAGAAGGAATCAATGGACCCCATTATGATGGATGAGGAACAAATCAAGGAAATAATGGATAAAGCAGGAGTGACACATACAGAAAGACCCTACCAGTATAATATCAATAGTAAGAAGAGGGCAGTAGATGAGTGAGAGGGATTCGACAATGATGAAGAGGGGCTAGAGGATCTTCTACATATTTGATTGAGGAAATCCTATGTGCCACATATGAGAGGAAAACTATAGGTCAAGGCTCTGACACAGAAGAAGTCTCTCCATTCCAGATATGAATTAGTGCAGAACCCACAAGCCCATGTGAAACTAAGACATCTTAAGAACAAGAATTATTTAGACAACCAACAATTATCGACAGAAGGAGTTTAGTAGGATGAGGGTCCAGTGGAAATTCAAGTGGAATTACAAATTCAACTAGTATTAGTTAGTTATCTACATCATGCGGAGGTGGTAGTACAACAAAATTTACAATGGAAGGACCATCTCCGACTATTTGGTTACCATATTTCCACAGAGAAGGGTCGGAGGAACCAAAGAAGCATTTTTTTATTTGTGAGAAGATTTGGGTAGCTAAGCAAATCACGGATGAAGATACAAAAGTGGCGCAACTTGCAATTACATTCAAAGACCACACACTAGAATGGTATATGGGCCTCGCAATAAACAATCCACAAGGAGCACATACAACCATCTCATATGTGAAGAAGGCATTAATCAATGAATTCCATCCACCAAGTTCAGAAGATCAATACATGAATGATAATATCAAAATCAAATAGAAGCCAAGAGAGTCAGTTTGGGAAGTTGATCAGAAGTTCAAGAGACTAAAAGGTAAGTTGAAGTATCCTATCACATATATGCAACATATGCACTTATTTGTTAATTCATTATTGCCACATTTAAAGTATCCATTGAGGAAACAAAAGTTCCAAACTCAGGATGAGGCTCTGCAAAAATGATTGCAATTGGAGGAGAATAAATATAAACATACAGATCCAGTCATGGAAGAGATAAAGAGCACATATTAAGAATCTGACATTTCAGTTGAATCAAAACAAAGGTAAGGAAAATATGGAAGTTGTTTGGTGTACCTTATGTAAAACATAAGGACATCATAAGAATGAGTACCCAACATTTGCGCAGAATTTGGGAGTAGGAATTCCAAATCCTTTACAACCAGGAGGACCTTGGTGTGAAATATGTAGAACACATGGACATGATCCCTATCACATTCCCATGATGAAAAAGTTTCAAACAATGCCTAAGAGTACATTCTACAACTTCTTCAATTATGTAGGACATGAAGACAAGGATTGTAGAACTTTGGAAATGATGAACTAAAGGACCTAAAATGCTTATAGGATGCAGGCTAAGCCTATGGAAGGTCCACCTGTGAAACAGTTTGCAGCACCACTGTAGTATGATAATGCACAACCACATTATAATCAAGTACCATAGTACAACACACTGTGCATATAAAAGCAATGTAACAAAGGAAGCTTCAAAGGAGGAGGTCATTGAGGAAGAGGATTTGGAGAAGGTACAGGACCAGTAACCTGTCACAATTGTTAGAAAACTAGAAATTATGCAAGGGATTGTTCACAACCACCAACGACACGCATGTATTGTCTTGCAACAAATCATGATATAGAAGAATTTATAACATCGTTGAAAAACATATAGGAAAAGAGGAACCAGAACAACCATAATGTTCAATGGATTGTTGTGGAAACTAGAGAAGAGGATGGGAAGAAGATCAATTTAATTACTCGAGGAGGAACCAAAACAGGAGCATATGCAGCAAAGAAAAAATAGGACCAGCACTAGTGGGTCAAAAAGAATACAACACCTCATTAATAGTTTAATGCACACAAGGAAAATGAGACATTCAAGAAGGCTAGAGAAGAGATTTTGAAGGAGGATATTGCTTCTACTTCAGGTACGAAGACAGGAGATGTTGTACCATTATATGAAATTCCTCATATATTTGATTAGACCAACAAAGATCATCCTTCATAACAAGTAAGTAATCTAAGAAATGGGGGCTTGCTTGAAGTTGTTGAATGATAAAACTTCTTTACAAGTATTACAAAGTATGTTAGAAAAGTGCAATTTTGGAGAAGAGATAAAATTATAACAAAAGACAGTCAATCAGGTATGTAAGAAGACAAGGAAAAACATGGAGTTTAGTTTGAATGCAAATATTGGAGATTTTAACATGGTTTACATCATATTAGACTTGGGGTCTAAAGTAAATGTTCTACCTAAGAAGACATGGGAAGCCATGTGGGAACCTACACTGGGATATTCACCTATTCAGTTGAAGCTAGAAAACTAGAATAGGGTGATACCAATTGGTAGATTGAAAGGAATACCATTGGGTTTAGATGGTGTGTGCAATATGGTAGACTTTGAGGTGATTGATATAGTGGATAATACAACACCTTATCCAACATTGCTGGGACTAGACTGGGAATTTGATAATCACACTATCATCAACTTGAAGACTAGGAAAATGATCTTAGAATAAGGAGAATATAGAGTCATTGCACCATTATATCCCTCCAAAGGTGGATGATATGTTGAACCTGCGACATAGAACTTCATCATAGAAGAGATAAATTAGTTGTATAGAACTACCACATGAGAGGAAGATTACATCAACCCAACAATAGATGGAATGATTAGCTGGAGAAGAGTTAGTTCTTGTGCTTCAGATTATGACATAAGACTAGAGAATTAGCAGCAGCACTTACATGAGTTATCTACTAGAAGATGTGCAAAGATAACATGTGCACTAAGATGGATTGGTACATAGGTAATAAAACCTCCAACGTTTTATGGTCAGAATGATTTAGAATAATTTTTAAGAAAGTTTGATTTAGAAGTTTTGGAAAATCAAAGGTTAAAAATATTAGATATGGCCTTGAAAGAAACACTTTCACGTTGGTGGGGTACTCACAAAGAGAAGATCAATAATTGGTATCAATGCAAAACATCAATGAACATCAGATTTGGCACAGAACATGAAAATAGATATACAAAGAAGTATGATGGAATAGGAAAACCCAAAGAACATATAGACAAATGCACAACACAATGGAGATTGGTACCACCATAGGAATGACCACATCACTTTATTCATACATTATAAGGCATCCTAAGGAATTGGTATATAGAATTGGAACTGTGCAGAGAAACTGCAAATTGGGAAGATTTGCAGCAAAATTTTGTGATCACTTTCGAATTTGAACATGAGATTCCAAAGATAGATACAACACTGAAGTTGGTAAAAGAGAGGATATTTGAAGAACTTGAAGTTGAAATTGTCACAATTTATTAGAAACATAAGAGACAAACAGTTAGAAAATTACTGTATTGATATCACGTCACGAAAGATGACCCAACAGAGGAAAACCCACATAGTATTCAAATTACAAAAGATGAAGGGAAAAGATAAGTAGAAGGTCCAGAGTTGCAGTCAGAAGAATTTTCTACACCACTGAAGATAAATAAGGTAAACATCAGAACATAAGAGAATCCAAATATTTTAAGTATTGGGGACTATTGGGACAACCAGACAGTAGAAAGAATAACATAGTTAATATGTGAGCATAGTGATCTATTTCCAGCTACTTTTTCAGAGATGAAGTGGGTAGAAGGAGAACTTGGAGAAATGAATATCCCCCTGATACCATATGCCACACCAATAAGACAGAGACTTTACAGGCTGGATATAGTATATAAGCAAAAAGTGAAGGGAGGAATTGATAAAATGTTAGAGGCTGGTGTAATAGAACTTGTGAAATAATTTGAGTGTATTAGCCCTATGGTAGTCTAGGAGAAGAAGCAAGGGGGGATATAGATTTTTGTATACTTGAGGAATTTTAATAATGCATGTCTGCATGATCCCTTCCCTACTCCATTTACAGATGAAGTATTGGAGAATGTAGGAGGACAAGAAGCATATTCATTCATTGATATATTTTAAGGATATCACCAGATTAGAATAACACCAAAGGATCTTCATAAGAATACATTTGCCACATAATGGGGGTCATATCAGTATACATTGATTCCATTTAGGTTTAAGGATTCCCCTGCTATTTTCTCAAGGGTAGTAGTAGCTACATTCAAGGATTTTATTCATAATTGTTTCAAAATTTATTTGGATGATTGGACAATGTTTAGCTTATTGAAGGATCATGTTAAAGTGTTAAGATTGATGTTAGATAGGTGTAGACAGTGTCAAATTTTATTGAACATTAATAAATTCATATTCAACACACCATTTGGAATTTTTCTAGGGAATGTGGTGTGTAAACATGGTCTATTGGTTGATCCTGCGAAGATTGTTGTCATTGTGAACTTACCACCACCTAAGTCAGTGTGCCATTTAAAACATACACTTGGTCATACAAGATATTATAGGAAGTTCATACAGAGCTATGCATACATAATACATTACTGCGCCCATGGAGAAATTGTTAAAGAAGGATATCAAGTATCAGTGGAATGATAAGTGCCACCAAACTTTGGACATCTTAAAGGAGAAAATGGTGACAACATCAATATTAGTGTTCCTAGATTGGTCAAAGGAATTCCATGTTTATGTGGATGCATCTTCAATAGCACTTGGAGCAATATTAACACAACCAATAGAAGGTGATATAGATCACCGAATAACATTTGCAAGAAGGAATTTGTTAGATTCATAACATAATTACAATACAATAGAAAGAGAAGGTTTGGGTATGGTGTATGTATTGTGTTGACGATTAAAATTGCAATGAATTTTTGTTCGCAAAGTGTTGCTAAAGCCTATTATTATAAAAGATAAATAATACTAGTAGGTGGGACCCCCTTGTAGATTGGAGATCAGGTCTGGTTCTTATTTTATGTTGTGCTACTATTCGACACTGCTTACATGGTGATATAATCTTGGTTTTACACGATATGGTTTGGTTTGGTTACAAGTTTTTTCACAGTATGGTTTGGTTACAGTTTGATTAATTTGAGCAATACTATTGCTACCTCTTTGTAGTGGATTGATAACTCGACATGATAGGTTGAGTTAATGATACTATGAATGTGTGCTTAAAATTTTCAAATGGGAATGTTGCATCGTGGTGTTTATGGTATGACTGCCCACTGTCTATGCTATGGATATTTTTTGGGTTGTGCACTCAGAGATAGTCACAGAGTCTTAAGCATGGCTTTATTGCAATTCGATTATTTGTTTTATGAGGTCGGGTATGTTGTTTCTGCCTCGTTGTGTTGGATAGATAGCCCATCATTTTGAATGTTTAGAGTTAAAGAAAAAATGGATCTGCACAGTCACATAATTGCAATTGTGTTTTGTCGAATGGTTGTATATTTCACGGCATAGCGTGAATTAAAGTGGTGATTGTTATCTGCATGTTTAAATGGCAAGTCAGGATCTTTTCAAGATAAATATGGATCATTGTGTTGACTGTACACTATGAATGTTAAGTGAATATCATGCATTTTAACAATGATAGGCATGGGTGTTGTGACAATATAACCTCATTTCAATTTAATTATTAAATGAGCTTAAAGATAGAATCGAGCATGAGTTTTATGTCTGCATTTGATGATTGAAATAGTTGGAAGTGGTTGATTAGCAGAGTGGAAGTAATTGATTGTGTATTCATTTGGAAATTTCTTAAATGTTAAATGGATAGATGATAAAAGTAGAGCTCCTCTACAGGTGGTTGTGGAACACAAACTATCTTGCTTGATGGAACTATGTTAAATATTTGATTGCAATGAGAAAGTTGATGCACAAAATTGCTTGAACTTTACATATTGATTGTTTTGGGTCTCACTAGTCATTTGGTTGAGATGCTTCCTTTTACAGAATGGTTTATGGATCACTTGATTAATTTTATGAACAATAATCTCTCTCTTCCCCTACCATTATTTCACTTTTCTCTAATTACAACCCCATTGCCTTCCCACATTCATTTTTCACTTCTTGTTCTAAAATTGATTACACTCAAGGAGGATTCTGTATTGAGGTAGTTGGAAGTTACATTGTCTTGGTTGGATTACAGTGAATGTTTCCTTTGGATTTCATTACAGTTGATTGTTGTTGTCTTTGAGCAGTAACTGTGTTATTTTTCCCCCTCATTATATCATGTTTCGCTCAATACAAACCCCTTGTATATCCCAGAACCTTTTTTTCACCCCCAGCTCATTGACAAGTAGTTTAACAATTTGTATGGATTGGATTGCATGAGTCTGGTACATTGCTGAGCCAAAATCTATTTCATATTTTTTAAAAAGAGTTGTCATGTATGCTTATTTAAAATACTATTTTTTAATCAATCATGCATGCAGGAATGAGTTTTTTTAGCTGAGGTAGCCATGGCAGAGGAAACAAAGAGAGTGGTAATTGGAACTGAGGCCCAAGAAGGCCAAGGTTCTCCATACATTTTGACGCTGACTCGCAAGAGTTAGGCCAGTTGTTTTAGGCCGGGTTTTTCAATTAGATTGGGCAAGGAGTGGTCCAACCTAGGCCTGAAATGCCTCCCTTCCAAATTTCACAAGCCCCCAGTATCCCTATGCCCCCTCATGTCTCATTGCAGCCCGAGGTTCCAGAAAACGATGGATGGCAAGAGATTGTCCACACGGTAGTCTCCCAACATCGTGGCTGGCCCAGTTTATCCCTACATGCTCCCCCACCTATTAACCCCATTGTCCAAGATGCTCCTGCTCACTCACCAGTGCAGTCCTCTCATGCTAGAAAAAGGTTGAAATACGAGGCCCATCATGGCCTTGACAAAGGAAAAGCCATTGATGCCCCCTCCTCACCCTCCAATGGCTCTGACAAATTCATGTCTTCTCAGATGCATTTGAGGGACAATTTTTCCCACATGATAAATGAGATTAGGCCTAAAGGCTCAATGCAGCCAAAGGAAAATTTAGGAAAATCGAAAGGTGACACCAACAATCAAGGAAAGATTACATCTCAGAGTGGGAAATATGGCTTTCAAGTTTTTATTTTATCTATTGTTGATGACAGTTGACTTTAGGAATTTTTTGGATAACATGTTTTATTTTTGGATATATCAGTAATATGTTTTTGAAAATAATTTCAAATATCATGAGCTAAATTGTCAAATGTGAATATGATGATGGGAGTCGCAAGGAGGTGTGTTTTTCTTAACTAACTAGTTATGTTATGATTGTTATGAGCTAAAGGGGGTCACAAGGGGTCCCAACTACTAGTTATTATTTATTTATAACCCTTATTATGATTATTACTTTTCCCCCTTAACTAAAATGTTGGTTGAATCTTTAGTTAACTTAACTAATGAGGTGGTTCAACTACCTCAACCAATTATGATTTGCTTAAAGGAAAAAGGAAAGGGAGGAACAAGAGGAGGATAGAAGGAGAAGCATACTAAGGTTTTCTCTTTGAGTTTATGTTGAGATAGTTCAATTTTCATTCATTCCTTAATTTATCACAAGCCTAATTATTTTTATGATAGCAGGGTCTTATTGTAGACAACAAGATTCGGGGTTGAATTACATCATTCATACACCTGTTTTTCAGAGGTATTGATCTATCTTTGATAGTCTATGTAGACTTTTCTGTTTGTGAATTAGTTTTCATGACTGACAAAGGCTATTGTGCAGATTCGAGTGGGAAGCAAATCTATGGAAAGTTGATCCAACTTTTAGAGTTCAGTTTTTGGTTTTCTGTTGGAGGTCCTTTTGTATGTTCCATCGGGGATGTCTAAGTTTGACTTTGGTGCTAAATTTCTGCATGAAATTTTGTAAAGGAATGACTCTTTGGTGAATTGGAATGAAATAAAGGATTTCTTTATGTCTCATCTGTCTTCATTATCATCTTGGTGTCTTTACTTCTGCCTTTACATGTATTTAAGCAACTGTTATATTCAGAAAATCACATAAAAATTAAATTCCCAGCAAGCTTTTTATTGATAAAAGACTATCCTAAGCACTGGTAATTAATACTTGTGAGTTAGGATGTTATTTTTGTTGGCTATAAACATAGGGTGAGATTCCCATGTATTTTTCTTTAGCCAAGAAGAATCTGTAAATGCTTGAGTAAGATCATTTCATATATTTTCCTCAACATTTATTTGGCGACCATACTAGGGAGATCTTTGATATCTCTCTGGTTAATTTTTATACTCAATTTTCATCGATACATCTTTCTTTTTATGATATTGATTCTTTGATTGTTTTATTTCTTAATGATTCTTCCTATTGCAAGGAAACCCAATATTGAGCCTGATCTTCAAGATTAAACCATCATTGCTTTGAATCTGTTTAATACAATCTTAGACACTGCCAATACCCGTGTTGAGATTAACCATTCTTGGGTAGCAATTGAACGAGATATTAGTGCTCAAGAAAAATTGGAAGCTAGACATAAACAACCTATAAATCAGCATTAACCCTTGTGTTTCTTCAAGTATTGGCCTTTATTTCATGTCCTTAGACTCACGTGCTTCTAGAAGAAGAAGAGGATATTCACCTGAAATCAATCCTATTGCTGAAGTAGGAAGAAGAAACATTGTGTTATTTGTTGTAACATACCCCGCCACCCACAGGTCAGGGTATGCTACCTTCAAGCCCACCCTTAGAATTCTTTTTCTTAACGATACCTTTTTAAAATTTAAGTATGCATCAAAAGGAAAGAATTTAATGACATGCACAATAGTAGTCAGCAAGCATGCATAGTCTAAAGATTCAATTAATTGATAATTAAATATAGAGAGGAAATACATTCATATACATGCAAATGATACCATAAAAAAGAGAACTTATCTTTATGAAATATGAAACCAACTGGCTACAAACCAAGGATGTTCCACCCAACCATAGACACCATTGCTCCAAATATCAACAACAGTGTCACCCTCGAGCCAGGGATATCAATCCACAAGGACGGTTCCAGAGTGTACTTGGGTTCCCAAACTAGTCAACTCTCAAGATCTCATAGGTTTCCCAACACCCACAACAATCCAAGTACCCAACTCTCTTGTACCCAGCCTGTACCACCCCAAGAGAATGGACCTCCACCCTTATCTTCCATGCAGTCCCTCAGTTAGTCCCTCTCCTTTATTTTTGGGCCTCTAGCATAGCTGGTCCAGAATATCAAAGAGGGAACTCTTAGGACTTGCAGTTGTGAGAAAAATAGGGCACAGTCCAATTCATCTTAGACATGCAGGCCCTAGGTCATGGTTGGATTGCACCAACGACCATTATAGCCAACTATCTCGTGGCTAATTCTTCAGCATTTCAGTTCTCTTCCCAAGCCAAGACGCAAGTGAGGATGGATCAATGAATGGGTGAGTGAATGCATGAAAGTGTGTGAGGGAAATGAATGGACATAAAAGAAATTATAGAACAAATCATTAGTCGAACCCCCCCATTAGACAAGAGGGGGGGTTAAGTAACTTCGTGGGGACTGAATAAACTCATGGCCTTCCCCAAGAAGCTCACATAATCAATCCCCTTCCTTAGGAAAAAAGGGTAATTAACATAGGAATAAACACCTAGCCCCTCAATCCCTCTCTCTTGTGGAATCATAGCTCCCTATAACTCTACTCCTTGTCCGTCTAGTAGCCAACGATGTGTTTATTATTAATAATGATAGAAAACATTACATGTCTTTGGCACACTGGCCTTTTAATAATTGTTTGGGCACCCTGGCCTCTCAGCATTGTAACAATACATTATTTAAAATGGGGGCTTAAAACCTAGGGTGTTAAATCCCCTCCCCCTTATCTTGGCACTGTCCTCAGTGCATATACAAAATAGAGATCAAAATCTCAAATTTATTCAAAATGTTGCAAGTACTCTGCCCGCATGGCATCTTCATGCTCCTAGGTAGCATCTTTAGGACCGTAGCAGGTCTAATGAATTTTTACCAGCTCTATAACTTGATTCCAGAGAATTTTTACCTTTATGTCCAATATCTGCACTCATTGAACCTGAAAATCTCCCACTGTATCTACCTAAATCAGATGCCAATCAATAACATGGTTAGGGTCATGTACATATTTATTTAGTAAAGATACATGAAATACATTATGCACATTCATGGAAGTAGGAAATGCAAGCATGTATGAAAATGGCCCTATTATGTCCAATATTTCAAATGGATCACATAATTTGGCTGCCAGCTTTGTAAAACTACCCAATTTCAAAGAGATTTTCTTGGGCTTCACTTTCAAAAGTACATGCTCCCTGTTAGAATCCTAACTCGCACATAGGTAGAAAAATATATTTGGATGTAATAAAGGTCAATATTAATAATTCCTTTCAATAAAATAGAATAAGTCGAATGTAAGAAGACCTGATAGAAGCTTTCGCTTCTAGAAGGATCTTCCGCTTCTAGAAGGATCTTCCTCTAGATTCTTCTTTTGATAGACATATTTAGTATAAATAGGAGTCAAGGGTATGAGAACCCTATCTTGGAGATTATTGTAATAGAGCTCTGCTCGACTGGAGGTTGCCCCCTCAAAGAGGCCCATGAACATTGCTCTCAAAATCAAAGTGTTATTTATGTTGTTATTCTCATATCATTTCAGTGTTCTTGTGGTGATTATTTTGGTTATATTGCTGTTATTTTTCCATTTCTAGCATTTTATTTATGTTCTGCATACTTTTTATATCTGGTATATTACAAGTGGTATCAGAGCACTTTCCTTGGCAGAAAGTGTGGATAATTTTTTTTTCAGGGTAGAGATGTATTCTAGTGTCTTTAAGCCACAGAGATCTGTCATTACGCGCATAAACCCATGGTTGAAGGATTCATTCATGTAGGAAATACAAGTGGCTCTTAAGTGCACATATATTGGCCACCCTTGTAACCCCTGTTAGTACCCCTTCAAGTGGTAGCGCATCAGAAAACACCTGTGTATGGATCAACCTAGATTTCCTTAATCCCTCTTTAGATAAATTGATTGACCACCTGACTGCTATAGTGCCACTGACAACAACACTCAGGAAGATACTCTCTAGTACCTGGGTAGTTGGGTAGTACAACTAAGGGTATGGTCTATCCTCCATAGTTAGTGTCCTGAGATATTGGGTCGAGTACTATTGTTGGACCCCGCACATATATCAGAGAGCTATGGCACAGGGCAAACCCTTGTTTGTAGAACCATGGAATACCTAACCCTTGGGGAAAGAAACATAAACAAATTAAAACAGACAAGGTCTATTGCCACGCAACTATGTTCGGGTTGCCAAGTAAATACACATTTATTTTTGTTTAAGCATTTGGGCATTTCCTCTCTGCAGTATTCTTTAGACCGAAGTATAACTCGGCAGGTGTAAAAAAGTAAATAAATAAATAAAATAAGTCTGGAATTTTTTTCACCATTATTTGAGACCTATTCCATTGGATTCATCTCTTCGCCCTTATCACATTCATCCATATCATTTTTCGGAAAAAAAATTGACCCTGCCC
>JASDQU010011471.1:16505-81556 GCA_032191745.1 Picea mariana | reverse complement strand
CTCTTCTCCCTTATCACATTCATCCATATCATTTTTCAGAAAAAAAATTGACCCTGCCCGCCCTTTTCAGTTCTCCCATCCTCATGGCCCATACATGTAGCCAAGACTTGGAATCTCACTTCAACACCTTGCAATATGGTCTCATCGAGACCCAACAAGAAGTGAAACAACTCAGTGCCAATGTTGCCGCCATCAATACAACCATGCAGTCCTCAATGGAGGAAATCAAACAAGACCTCACCACCCAGCTTGAATCTATCTTTTTTCCACTCTGCACCAAACTGCATATCCCTACAGATAACCCTTCCTCTTCCTCACCTCCACATACTGAAGGCGACCATTCCTCTCATTCCCATTACTTTCAGAACCATCACTTTCAACGTGACCTATGCCTTCTGCGAGTGGATTTGACAAATTTGATGTCTCGGACCCCACTGGTTGGGTAACCTAAATGGAATATTATTTCTCTTTATATGACATTACAGATGACTTGGAAAAAATCTGGTATGGTGTTCTCCATCTAGATCAAGAACGTTGGAAATGGTGGAAATGGAGAAAAACTTCTCGTCAAGGGTATATTTCTTGGACACACTTTGTGGCAGAGATTTATGAATGTTTTGACACTGACACCAACCATTTGGGCCATTTGAAAAAGTTGAAACAATCAGGAACAATGGAAGTCTTTATAGCTTATTTTGAGTGCCTAGCTTTTCGGACAGAGGGCATGTCTGATGCCTTTTTCCAAGAATGTTTTATCACTAGCCTCAAGGATGAGATTCAGGCACATGTCCTCATGGCTTGGCCTCATAGTTGGGTGGAGGCTACTAAAAGAGATAAAGAAGAAAAATAGGTTGTATCTTCTCAAAACCAGAAACCCTCCTTTATCCCTCGCCCTAAACCAGTAAATCCCACTACTCCCTCCACTCCACTAAAGATCCAAAAATTCACCAGGGCTTAAATGGATGAACGCCAACTCAAAGGCCTTTGTTATAATTGTGATGAAAAATATTTCCTGGGCCACAAGTCTAAGGAACAAAATGTGTTTATGGCCATCTTCGAGGATATTTCAGAAGAGGATATTGAAACTCCCCTTGTGTCTGAGTCACCTAAAACCCTTGACATAACCCCTCCCTTAGATCCTCCTGAAGTAGAACCAATAATTTCCCTCAATGCTCTCACTGGCTTCTCCACTCCCCAAACCCTCAAGATAATCGGTTACATCAAGCATCAAAAGGTCATCACTCTGGTTGATAGTGGAAGCACCCATAATTTTACTCATCACCACATTTCCCAAGAAACTCATTGTTGCATTCATGCCGTCAATAATTTCCAAACCATGATTGCCAATGGTGGCTCCATGAAATGTGGAGGGTGTTGTGAAAATGTACGTCTCCAAATTCGTGACTACCACCTGAAATCTCATATGTTTGCTATAAACATGGGTGGGTGTGACATTGTGTTGGATGTAGACTGGCTAAGGACTTTGGGTCCCATTCTCATGGATTTTAAGGAATTAACCATGAAATTTAACCAGGAGGGCCACCAATATAAGTTCCAAGGCATCACCACCGGTTCACCTAAGATCATTAGTTCCCATCGCATGGAAAAGATGCTCAAAAAGGGTCATTTTGGTGTTATTGCTCAACTCCATGCCATACAAGCAACAGAAACACCCTCGGTGCTGCAAGACCTCCAGTCCATACTTTCTAAACATCAAGTGGTCCTTTCCACTCCCCTGGGACTCCCTCCTTCATGCGGTGTTCATGATCATTCCATTCCCCTTGTACCCAGAAGCCTTCCTCCCAATATCTGTCTGTATCGTCAGCCCTTTTCCCAAAAAAATGAAATTGATAAAATGGTCTAGGAACTCCTTAGTGCATGCATTATCCACCCTAGTATGATCCCATACTCTTCTCTTGTGGTAATGGTCCCGAAGAAAGAAGGTTCTTGGCAAATGTGTCCTGACTTTCATGCCCTCAACAAAATTACCATTAAAGACAAATTTCTCATTCCTATCATTGATGACCTCCTGGACGAACTGAGTGGCGCCCAATTATTTACTAAACTTGATCTTCGTTCTGGCTACCACCAAATATGTATGAAAGAGGCAGACATTACCAAGACTGCCTTTATAACTCATGAGGGCCACTATGAGTTTTTGGTCATGCCCTTTGGCTTGTGTAATGCCCCCTCCACCTTCCAAAGCCTCATGAATCATGTCTTTCATCCTTTTCCTCGTTATTTTTTCCTATTTTTCTTTGATGATATCCTCATCTACATAAAGACCTGAAAATAGCATCTTGCTCATGTGGATCGAGTTCTCCATCTACTCTCTCAACACCAAATTTTCCTGAAACAGTCTAAATGTTCTTTTGGTGCCTCAGAAGTAGAGTACCTGGGTCATCTTGTTGGCAAGGATGGAATCAGGGTGGATCCAAAAAATATTGAAGCTATGCAATACTAGCCTCACCCAAAGACTCTCAAAATCTTGCATGGATTTCTGGTCTTAACAGGTTATTATCGCAAGTTTGTTAAGAATTACAGAAATATTGCGGCACCTCTCACTACTCTCCTAAAAAGGAACTCTTTCACTTGGACTCCAAATACTTCTCAAGCTTTTCAAACCTTGAAGATGGCCATGTGCACCACTCCAATCCTAGCCCATCCTGATTTCACAAAGACCTTTGTCTTGGAATGTGATGCCTCAGGGAAAGGAATTGGTGTTGTCCTTATGCAAGAGGGTCGGCCTTTGGCCTTTACCAGCAAGCAACTATCTGAAATAAATCTGGGGAAATCTATCTATGAAAAGGAAATGTTGGCTATTATGCATGTCGTTTCTTTGTGGCACCCTTATCTATTGGGGCAATGATTCCAAATTAAGACAGGCCATCAAAGCCTCAAGTATTTTCTGGAACAACGCATTTCCTCCCCAGAGAAACAAAAATGGGTAACTAAGATATTTGGCTATGATTATGAGATCTTTTACAACAAAGGCAAATAAAATGTGGTTGTGGATGCACTTTCCCACAAATATGAAGATGAAGGATCCCTTTCTTCTCTTTCCTTCATTGTACCAGATTGGCTCCAAGCCATTCGCCAGGAATGGATACAAGATTCCAAAAGTTCGCAGCTGATCCAACAATTTTAGTCCAGTGCTCCAGCTCCCCCAGGGTACTCTTGGCTCCATGATGAGCTTCTATACAAAGGCTATTTGTATTTAAGTAAACAGTCAAAGCTTAAATCCATGGTACTTTCTGAGCTTCATGCTACACTGACCGCAGGGCACTCAGAGCTCACCAAAACCTATGACAGGGTCAAACATTCTTTTTTTTGGGATGGTATGAAACATGACATTCGTAATTTTGTCATCGAANTGATTATGAGATCTTTTACAACAAAGGCAAATAAAATGTGGTTGCAGATGCACTTTCCCACAAATATGAAGATGAAGGATCCCTTTCTTCTCTTTCCTTCATTGTACCAGATTGGCTCCAAGCCATTCGCTAGGAATGGATACAAGATTCCAAAAGTTCGCAGCTGATCCAACAATTTTAGTCCAGTGCTCCAGCTCCCCCAGGGTACTCTTGGCTCCATGATGAGCTTCTATACAAAGGCTATTTGTATTTAAGTAAACAATCAAATCTTAAATCCATGGTACTTTCTGAGCTTCATGCTACACTGACCGCAGGGCACTCAGAGCTCACCAAAACCTATGACAGGGTCAAACATTCTTTTTTTTGGGATGGTATGAAACATGACATTCGTAATTTTGTCATTGAATGTGATGTGTGTCAATGAAACAAGGGAGAAACAGACAAATATTCGGGCACACTACAACCACTCCTGATTCCACCTGTTATTTGGAAGGACATCTCTATGGATTTTATTACAGGATTACCCAGATTCTCTTTGAGGTTATGAAGAAGTAGATCAAGGTCACTCTAAACATCAATTTGAAGAAGGGGATCATGTGTTTCTTCACCTGCAACCTTACAAGTAAAATTCCCTCAAGGTCGAGCATTGTCAGAAGCTAGCGCCCAAATTTTATGGTCCTTATATAGTTCTCAAGCGTGTGGGAAAGGTGGCCTATCAGTTAGATTTTCCCATTCATTCGAAGCTACATCCTGTTTTTCATGTTTCCTTCTTAAAGAAGGTGATCGGAACTAAGTGCCAAATTCAAACCAACCCTCCCGAGTTAGTTGAAGAAGGATCCATTTGGCTATAGCCACAAGTAGTTTTGGACCAGCCTGAGCGTCGCCTGCATCAGAGAACCATCAAGGAAGTATTAATCTAGTGGAAAGATACAACTCCAGCAGATGCCACTTAGGAACCAACTACCATTCTGCAGCAATTTCCACATCTCAAGCCTTGAGGACAAGGTTGTTTTTAAGGGGGAGGACATGTTAGGGTCCTAACCCACACATAGGTAGAACAATATATTCAGATGTAATAAAGGTCAATATTAATAAGGCCTTGCAATGAAATATAATAAGTTGAATGTAAGAAGACCTAATAGAAGCCTCCGCTTCTAGAAGGATCTTCCTCTAGATGCTTCTTTTGATAGACATATTTAGTATAAATAGAAGTCGAGGGTATGAGAACCCTAGCTTGGAGATTATTGTAATAGAGCTATACTCGATTGGAGGTTTCCCCCTCAAAGAGGCTCGTCAACATTTCTCTCATAATCAAAGTGCTATTTCTATTGTTATTCTTATATCATTTAAGTGTTCTTGTGGTGATTATTCTGGTTATATTGCTATTATTCTTCCATTTCTAGCATTTTATTTATGTTCTACACACTTTTTATATCTGGTATATTACACTCTCGTACTTTAAATTATCTAGTTTCCCTGTTCTTGTCTGCATAAACTTTCTGTCTATCATGAGCTGCGTTTAAATTTTGTTTGATCATAACCACCTGGTCTTCCATGTCTTTGAGCAAATTCGACCCAAGTACCACTCTATCTGTTGGGTTTTCCTAGCTTACTAGAGTATCACATTTCCTACCATACAAGGCTTCAAATGGGCTCATTCTCAATGAATCTTGATACCCATTATTATATGCAAACTCAACCAAGTGTAAGTAATCTTTCCACTTAGATGGCTTATCCATCACATACATTCTCATCATATCTTCAATTATTCGACTGACTCTCTATGTTTTCCCATATGTCTAGGGATTATATGTTGTGATAAAGTTTATATTTGTGCCAAATCCTTTAAACAATCCCTTCCAGAAATTGGAGGTAAACTTTGTATCTCTATCCTAGACAATTGTCCTAGGTATCCCATGCAACCTAGCAATTTCCTTCATGAAAATTTCTGCAATATTAGTCGTTGTATGTGTTGTCTTCACATGCACACAATGAGTAGCCTTTGTTAATTTGTCAACCACCACCATGATTGAATCATGTTTCTTATTCGTTCTGGGTAATCCTGTGATAAAATCCATGGTGATCACTTCCCATTTATTCTTTGGGATTGGCAATGGCTGCAACAAAACTGTTGGGTGCCTATGCTCAACATTCACTTTCTGACATTCCATAAATTGAGCGATGTAATCAACAACATCCTTCTTCATTCCTGGCCAAAAGAAATGGATTCTTACTGCTGTAATCATTTTATGGTAACTGGGATGTCCTGCATAAGGGACATCATGCATTTCCTTCAGTACCAAATTCCTCAGTTCTCCAGAACTAGGAACATAGATTCTATTTTTATGCATTCGTAATCTGTCTTCCTTTATCCAATACTCCTTTATTTTATGTTGTACATCTCCTTGTTGTAATATTTCCTTTACCTATAGGTAATGCTGGTCTATAACAATACGATCTGAAATTATGCTCTTCAAGTCTGATGGATGCATACTAATAGCAGTAGCATGCATGATATGCACTCTTCTACTAAGTGCATCAACCAATTTATTCTCCTTGCCCTTGATATGCTTGATATCGAAGTCATATTCACTTAAAAATTCTATCCATATTGTTTTCCTGGCATTCAAGGTCAATTGTTCAAAAAGATACTTCGGGCCAATGTGGTCTGTCCTTAATTTTAATTTCTTCCCCATGAGATAATGCCTCCACATCCTCAAGGCATGGACAATGGAAGCAAGTTGCAAGTCATGCATGGCATATTTCCTCTCATGTTCCTTAAGCTTTATGGACTCATATCCAATGACATGTCCATTTTGCGCGAGGAATCCCCCAATTCCTTCCTTACATGCATCTGTAGATACCACAAAACTTTCATTTGGGTCAGCAATCTTTAACACAAGTTCACTAGTAAGTAATTCCTTCAACAGATTAAAATTATTTTCACACTTGAGTTTCCATTCAAATTTAGTTCCCTTCTTTTGCAAAGAAGTGATGGAATGAGAAATCTTAGAGAAATCTACTATGAACCTTCTGTAGTAGCCAGCTAATCCCATAAAATATCGGACGTCTAACACATTTCTGGGTGCTTGCCATCCTCTAATGGCTTTGATCTTCTTTGGATCTACTGTTATGCCCTACTCTGAAATAATGTCCTAAGTAATGGATCTTATTTCGATAAAATTAACACTCACTCAACTTGGCATGTAGTTGATGTTCTCTCAGTACTTGCAACATCATTCTTAAGTGATGTTCATGCTCCTCTTCAAACTTAGAATAGATAAGTATGTCATCCAAGAATACTATGAAAAAACTATCCAAATAATTTCTGAATATGTCGTTCATTAAGCACATGAAGACAATCGGTGCATTGGTCAGTCCAAATGGCACTACTACAAGTTCATAATGCCCATACCTGATCCTAAAGGTTGTCTTATGAATGTCTTCTTCCTTGATTCTTAATTGATGGCATCCTGCCCTCAGGTCAATCTTTGAGAATCTCTTTGCTCCTCTTAGATGATCAAAGAGGTTATCAATTTGGGGTCACTGATACTTGTTCTTTATAGTGTACATGTTCAACTGTCAAAAGTCAATACACAAACTCAAGTTTCCATCCTTCTTTTTGACAAAAAGTACTGGTGCTCGCCAAGGTGAAACACTTGGACGTATGTACCCATTCTTCAAAAATTCCTCCAACTGCGTTTGTAATTATTTTATCTCTGGTGTGCTCATTCTGTAGGGTGTTTTTGACACTGGGGCATCTTTTGGAACTAAATCAATTGAGAAATCTATCACCCTCCTTGGTGGAAATCCTGGTATTTCTTGGAATACATCTTCAAATTCCTATAGCACCGAGAAATATTCAAGGCTTGGCCCCTTTGTATTATCTAGCTCTTTCACATGACCTACATATAGTGGACATACTTTCCTAAAACATATTTTCAGTTGTAAGGCTGAAATCTCCCTTATAGAGATGGGTCTTGGAAATCCTTTCACAGTGCTATGTTTTCCATTTCCATGAAGACATGTGAATGTCTTGTTATGACAATCTAGGATGACATGATGCTTGTCCAACCAATCCATTCCAATCAGAATATCATAAGACCCCAATGGTATGATATTTAGATCCATACTAGTATTCACGCCATTAAGACTTATGGAACAACTTCTGACCATATCATGGATTCTTCTTTTGGTTCCAATGGCTAACTGAACCAAAATTGCTTTTCCAAGTTTACGTTTATCCAAATGTAATCTATCCACTATCTTAACATCAATGTAGAAATGACTTGCTCCTGAATCAATCAAAATAGAAATAGGCTGATTTATGATCTTACCTTCCACATCGATCATATTGGAATGATACTATGCTTGTCGATCATTTAAAGCTGCATAGATTCTTCCCATATATTCTACTATTGTATATTCTTGGATGTTGTGCATAGTCTTCACTCTATCCCTTTTGTGTGGGAAATCCTTGTATAGGTGATCTTCCTTGCATCCCCAATATTGGATTGGTGGTCTTCCCCTTTTTCCCAAGGAATATTCTTTCTTGAAATATCCCTTAGCATATTGATCTTGATGATTTCTATTAGGCTCATTCCTATTGAAGGAAGGTTTGAATCCTTTCCTCTTTTTAGACTTCACATTTTTCTTTTCCTTCCAAGATTTATGCAGAGATTCTCTTCCCTGGCCTTGATCATACAAGTATTTATCCTTCCTGATGGCTTCAGTCAAGGTCTTGGTCTCATCATGCTTGATTTTTTCCTTATAAAAGACTGGCAGTCCACTTAGAAATATCTGTATTTTCACTTTCTAATCACCAATGAACCTGACATAATTTAACAATCCCAAGAAATTCTTCTCGTACTCTACCATAGTCATGCTTCCCAACCTGATTTCAAAGAACTATTTCCTTTTCTTATCATAGAAATGATCTGAGAGGTACTCCTTCTAGAAGTACTTCTTGAACTTATTCCAAGTGATCCTACCCTCATTAATGTGCTCCACTTCTTTCTGTTGGTCCCACCACATTACATATTTCCCATGTAAATGGTAAGTGGAAATCTTGGCTTCCAACTTGGATGAATAGTTATGCAACTAAAAATATCTCCCGAGCTCAAGCAACCATGCTTCAACATCATCTTCCCTTTCTCTTTCACCCTCAAGGAAGGTGGCTTGAGATTCCTCATCTCTCCTTGCAAACTATATACCTCTTGTTTCCTTCTTTGGTTTCTGATAGAAGACACCTATGGATTGCTTACGGGATCATCCGATGCATAAAACTTTATTTTTGATTAAGGAGGTGAGTGGTTTCTGTTAGTCTCTAATTTTGCTTTTGATTTAGTGAGAAAATCTAATCTTAAACCCTCCCTACTTGCACTTCATTGTTTTCTTTCATTTTATTTTAATCTTTTTTTTCAGTTTGTTATGTTTCACATTTTTAGCTTTTTGAATAATTTCCTTAAATTTGGGGATTTAAGACATGGTTTTACAAGATGTGTCACTTCATATGCCTATTTGAATCCTGCAAATTCAAGATTCTGCCAAGTTATTAACAACACTATTGGAATGACATTATTCCCATAGCACTAATATAATCATGCCATGATAATCACTAGACACCCTGATTTTGTTATGACTACATAAATCGTGGACTGATAATCTGCATGTGTCACACGATATCTCTTGAATCATTATACAGTTCAAACCGTTACATGATGGGATCATTCTGTACCTGCAAATACNTAATCTTAAACCCTCCCTACCTGCACTTCATTGTTTTCTTTCATTTTATTTTAATCTTTTTTTTCAGTTTGTTATGTTTCACATTTTTAGCTTTTTGAATAATTTCCTTAAATTTGGGGATTTAAGACATGGTTTTACAAGATGTGTCACTTCATATGCCTATTTGAATCCTGCAAATTCAAAATTCTGCCAAGTTATTAACAACACTATTGGAATGACATTATTCCCATAGCACTAATATAATCATGCCATGATAAGCACTAGACACCCTGATTTTGTTATGACTACATAAATCGTGGACTGATAATCTGCATGTGTCACACGATATCTCTTGAATCATTATACAGTTCAAACCGTTACATGATGGGATCATTCTGTACCTGCAAATACCCTTTTTAAATCAGTCAATTTCCAAACATCATTATATGCTCCTGTCACTCATCGTTCTAATTTGTTGAATCATAAGCGCAGGTATTTTTTCAGAAGAAATTGTTATATGCTAACAGTTCCAGGTTGTAAATTCAATTTTTGAACAATGTCAAGTTGCAGCATCGTGTTATTGATATGGCATCGAAGAAAAGTGGGTAAATTATTAGGTTGGAACCTGAGGGTACCGAGTTGCTTGATGCATACCCATAGATGGCACAAAGGTTCAAGGATGTTGGCTGGTTTTATTTCTTTACCACTTTCAAAGGGCATGACGAACAACTTGCATATTGGTAATTGGAGGAGAACAATGGTTGAAAAAGGAGCACATAGTCATGGAGTGTGTCAACCAATTATTGCTTCTAGATAAGCAAAACCCAGATTGGAAAAAGGGAGTCCCTCGCAACTGGATTAGACAAGAGTGGCATACTTTCCTGATCATAACTCACAGAAACCCTAGAATTGGTTGATCCAATCCCTAAATCCTGATCCACAGCCAAGAAAATAAAGAAAGGGAAAATGAAAGAAGGCAGCCACACAGAAAAAGAGTATCATAGTTAATAATTTTTCTATCAGAGAAGAAGGATATGCAACTAAGGTGACAAGGACCAGCAAGAGAAAGAAGCAAACTCAACACATTCATGATGATACCCCTGTAGATGACATTTAGAAAGAAGCCATGACCAACAGAGGTAAGAGACCCAAACTATATGCAGAGATCGAAATGTTTTATGATGCAGACATAAAAATGGAAGATGATTTAGATGAAGATTATAATGTTAAAACCACAGTCAAACATAAATCACTAGCAACCAGTAAGAAAGGTGTTGCAGTCAAAAAGAAAAAGAAGAAATCTGCACCTGTGTCTCAAAACCCTATAGGAGAAATTCTACTAGAGTTGCCAACAAATACAGGCTAAGTTCCAAAGCTATGTTTGACCCATCAATCAAAGAGGAAAATGTCATAGTCATATAAGATCATTCTGAGGACTCTAAGGCAGGTGCCAAAGAAAAAGTAGAAAGGCTTCCAGGAAAACAAAAGAAGACAAAAACTTGGGGAAGATACAAAGAAAAGGAAAATAAATTGCTCAGTATTCTACAAGACCTATAACAAGAGAAACCACCAAATCATCAAAAGCTGAAGCAGTGTTTTCTGATGACAAAGGCTATTATTTTGCAGAACCAGAAAAGCTACAGGAAATACTCTGTTTTTTACCTGTTATAGTCTTTATCTTCAAGAGAGGTTACAGAACAGCTAGAGAGGAATTTGTTCAAACCAAAAGACATTTTTTTGAGGAACATGCCCCGTCACAACAAAATCTCTTGGGTTTTACACAAAAATCACATTTTAAGAGATTCAAATTGATCTTTGAGGCCTAATTTTCTGATAAAGCTACAGGAAATACTCTGTTATTTTTACCTGTTTTAGTATTTTTCTTCAAGAGAGGTTGCAGAACAGCTGGAGAGRAATTTTTTGAAACCAAAAGATATTTTTGTTGGTAACATTCCCCTTCACAAAAACCTCTCTCGGTTTTTACACRRAAATCATATTTTAAGAGAGTCAAATTGATATTTGAGGCCTATTTTTYTGATATTTAACAACAAATAGTTTTTTCTTTTAGTCAGTAATTTTGGGAGCGGTTACAGAACAACTGGTGATGAAATTTTTGAAACCAAAGGAGGTTTTTGTTTGGAATGAGTCCCTTCACAAAAAACTCTCTCTGTGTTTACACAGCAATTACCGTTTGAAAGATATGAAGAGATTGTTGGACCCTATTTTTCAGGAATTTGCCAGATTTATTTTCCTAAAAAATCTCATGGACAACAGTTGACAAGCCACCTCATCAATTCGAATTGGAGATCAGATTGGATATTCTCCTTGATTATTTGAAACATGAAACTAAATATAGATGATGATGTTTTCAGATCCATTTCTTTTGGATCTTGATAATTATGTATTGTTCTATATAAACTCTGTAGAAGGAGAAGTTAAAAGTGAGAAAAATTGGAGATCCAAAGGACTCATTTTGAAACTCTTTGTAAGGAATTATTGTTCTCTTTGACACTTAATAGAAAAGTCATATGGATGGTTAAACACTCTTTTCTACTCTATTTTTCTTTCTCCATGCTTGAGTTCATTATTCAAACTACAATGCATTTGTTTCTTGATTGTTAATTAATACAACAAAGAATTTGTTGTAGGAATTATTTTCAAGTTTTAATTTCAAGTAGATGGTCTTGTTTCTTTATGATATTCTGATACAAGAATTTATGTGAAGTTGACAAATTGAAGGCTTCACCCTCCCTTTTCCTTATTGTCCTAATCTGTCTATGTGACTACCTTTTATTCAGTTAATGAGATATACTATGTTCTGATTTTGATTTTCATGTTATGTTATAACCTTGAACCAATTTTCAACCACCTTATTTAAAAACCAAATCATAAAATCCTTCAAAAAGCTTTGCAATAAACCGATGATGCCCTAGCTTGCCCTCTCACAGTCAAGTGCAACTTTAGGGACTAACATCTTTTGGCGCCGCTGCCGGGGACGAAGCAACGAAGATATCTTCCCTGGGAGAATGACAATGATCAGATCCGCTTCTTGATTGTGAACAAGAAGAGGGAAGATACATGAATGTAGATATTTCACCATGGCAACTCCACAGTCTAAAGATTAATAGGCAACTCCACTGGGAATTCAAATATGGAGGCCATTTTGGCTCAAAGTTTGGCCTTTTGTGACTTTTCAGATGTAGTTGGTTTTGCAATCCCAATGCTTAGTAGAGGTGAATGGGAAGGTTCCCTTCCTACATTTAAAGGAGAAGATTGGGAGGTACTAGCTAAACATCTGCTAGATTTCCATGAGTTTATTCGTGAATGTCAGATTGTGCACAAGGATGTTCATATCAATCTTTTCAGATACTTGTTGAAGGGAGCAACCCTCGACTGGTGCAGATCTCTTCCAGCTTCAAGTATTAACTTGTTGGCAAGTTTTCATAATGCTTTCAATATATTTTGTATAGGAAAATTTTCAGCTGAAAGTCTTTTTGAAAATTGCTGCGATATATTTGAGAAGCATATTCAGTAGAAAACTATTTTTTCTTCTGATGGTAAGGATGAAAATTATGTTGTTGAGGAAGATCATCAAGATTCAATTGATGACAAGGACAAAGATTGCATAGTTGTAGACACATTTGATCTCATCTCTGATGCACATGTTGTTTTTTATTTGAATAAAAAAGTTGTTGTTTATGATGCGTATAAAGAACAAGTATTTCCTCAGCATATTATTGATAAATCTAATACACATAACAGTATTAATGAAGGTTATCAGTAGCCTGTTATCTTTATGATGACAGAAGCTGAGCAGTAGGAGATTTATGAAAACATCCTTTACATTAGTCATGAACAATTGGAACCAGTATATGGTAGTATCGAGCAGCAAGCAGAGGTAACAATTTTCAATTATCAATCTACTTCTGTCTATGATCCTGTAGCCATTTGGATTTATGTTTCTTAGAAGATTTCAGCCTTGCTATTTTGGGAATTAAATCAGATGAGGGTTGTAGGTATGTGTTACAAATTAAAATTCTATTAGACATAAAGAATTCTTCTCTGATTTCTATATGTGTTGAAAGAGCTTTGGTAAATGGTTTGATGTTATCATGTCTTCATTGGAAACATGATGTCACATGATCAGTCAATTTTTATTGGTTAGAAGTAGGAATAGATAGAAGAATAAGCTCACCATCAAGTATGAGATTCTTTTCAGTCTGTTAGTTTGCAGCAGAAAATTTGGTTTCAATTTTGAAATAAAGACTCCATGCCCAATGCATATAAAGCACTATTGATAGGGGTAGTTTTGTTTTCAAATGAGGAGCAGATTTGCAGAAGTTTGGACCGGATTTGAATGATATTGACTGACTCCATAACCCAATGGACTAGGCACAACACAAAAAAATGTGAATGTTTGCAAAGACAAAAGTTTGTAGGTTGTGTTGCACGGATGCACAGAGGAAAAGGCACAATGGTCTATTTGTTCTTGATGCCTCACAGGGAGAGCATCATCCCCCAGAAGGAGCCAATGTTAGTCTCTAATTTTTCTTTTGATTTAGTGAGAAACTCTAATCCTAAACCCTCCCTACTTGCACTTCATTGTTTTCTTTCATTTGATTTTAATCTTTGTTTTCAGTTTGTTATGTTTCACATTTTTAGCTTTTTGAATAATTTCCTTAAGTTTGGGGATTTAAGGCATGGTTTTACAAGATGTGTCACTTCATATGCCTATTTGAATCTTGCAAATTCAAAATTCTGCCAAGTTATTAACAACACTACTGGAATGACATTATTCCTCTAGCGCTAATATAATCATGCCATGATAAGTGCCAGGCACCCTGATTTTGTTATGACTACATAAATCGTGGACTGATAATCCACATGTGTCACACGATATCTCTTGAATCATTATATAGTTCAAACCGTTACATGATGGGATCATTTTGTACCTGCAAATACCCTTTTCAAATCAGTCAATTTCCAAACATCATTATATGATACTGTCACTCGTCATTCTAATTTGTTGAATTATAAGCACGGGTATTTTTTCAGAAGAAATTGTTATATGCTAACAGTTGCAGGTTGTGAATTCAATTTTCGAATAGTGTCAAGTTGTAGCATCGTATTATTTATATGGCACCGAAGAAAATTACTCAAATTATTAGGTTGGAACCTGAGGGTACCGAGTTGCTTGATGCATACCCACATATGGCACAAAGGTTCAAGGATGTTGGCTGGTTCGATTTCTTTACCACTTTCAAAGGGCATGATGAACAACTTGCAGATTGGCAATTGGAGGAGAACGATGGTGGAAAAAAGAGCACATATTCATTGTTGGGTATGTGTTATATTCTTTGCACATATTTTCGTCGGGCCAACATATTTCCGAGACAACATATTTTCGGGACGACATATTACCGGGACAACATATTTCCGGGACTACATGATATTAGGTGGTTTTTCGGCACATGGTTTTTTGCCGATGGTTTTCTATTTTCGGTTAAGGAATTACGGTTTTGGAGTAATCCAGGTCATTGGGTTAGGGTTTTGGATGCCGCTGGCTCCTATATGTATATTGTATTGTAAACAATGTAACACAATGTATGAATATAATATATGTTGGTTTTCCCGGTTTGGGTTTCCAGGTGAAAAATCTCTGTGTAATNTGTATTGTAAACAATGTAACAAAATGTATGAATATAATATATGTTGGTTTTCCCGGTTTGGGTTTCCAGGTGAAAAATCTCTGTGTAATGTTTGTATTTGCCATTGTATATTTTCTGTTCTTTTCTGAATATCAGTTTGCAGTAGATATTGTACAAGGTTAGAATTTACAGTCATGGATTTTGTCAACCAATTATTGCTTCTAGATAAGCAAAAAATGGATTGGAAAAAGGGAGTCTCTCATAGCTGGATTAGACAAGAGTGGCATATCATTCTAATAATAATTCACAGAAACTCTAGACTCAGTTGATCCAATCCCTAAATCCTGATCCACAGCCAAGCAAACAAAGAAAGGGAAAAGGGAAGAAGGCAGCCACACAGAAAAAGAGTATCACAGTTAATGAATTTTCTATCAAAGAAGAAGTATCTACAACTAAGGTGACAAGGACTAGCAAGAGAAAGAAGAAGACTCAACACATTCCTGATTATACCCCTGTAGATGACATTCAGGAAGAAGCCATGATCAACAGAGGTAAGATACCCAAACTAGATGCAGAGATCGAAATGTTTTCTGATGAATACATAAAAATGGAAGATGATTTAGATGAAGATTATAATGTTAAAACCACAGTCAAACATAAATCACTAGCAACCAATAAGAAAGGTGTTGCAGTCAAAAAGAAAAAGAAGAAATCTGCACCTGTGTTTCAAAACCCTAGGAGAAATTCTACTAGAGTTGCTAACAAATACAGGCTAAGGTCCAAAGCTATGTTTGACCCATCAATCAAAGAGGAAAATGTCATAGTCATAGAAGACCATTCTGAGGACTCTAAGGCAGGTGTCAAAGAAAAAGTAGAAAGGCTTCCACGAAAACAAAAGAAGACAAAAACTTGGGGAAGATACAAAGAAAAGGAAAATAAATTGCTTAGCATTATACAAGACCTATAACAAGGGAAACCACCAGATTATCAAAAGCTGAAGCAGTTTTTTCTGATGACAAAGGCTATTATTTTGTAGAACCAAAAAAACTACAAGAAATACTATGTTTTTTACCTTTTATAGTCTTTATCTTCAAGAGAGGATACAGAACAGCTGGAGAGGAATTTGTTGAAACCAAAAGAGAATTTTTTTGGGGACATTCCCCTTCACAAAAACCTCTCTCGGTTTTTACATAACAATCATATTTTAAGATATCCGAATTGATCTTTGAGGCCTAATTTTATGATAAAGCTACAGGAAATACTCTGTTATTTTTACATGTTTTAGCCTTTTTCTTCAAGAGAGGTTGCAAAAAATATGGAGAGTAATTTGTTGAAACAAAAATAAGTTTTTTTGGGGAACAAGACCCTTCACAAAAACCTCTCTCGGTTTTTACACAAAAATCACATTTTAAGAGATTTGAATTGATCTTTGAGACCTATGTTTTTGATATTTCACAATAAATAATTTTTTGTTTTAGTCAGTAATTTTGGGAGCAGTTATAGAATAGATAGTGATGAATTTTTTGAAACCAAAATATCTTTTTGTTGGGAATGATTTCCTTCACAAAAACCTCTCTCGGTTTTTACACAGCTATTACCATTTGCGAGATATGAAGACATTTGTGGACCCTATTTTTCAGGAATTTTCCAGATTTATTTTTCTAAAACATTTCATAGACAACAATTGACAAGCCACCTCATCAATTCGAATTGGAGATCAGATTGGATCTTATCCTTGATTATTTGAAACATGAAACTAAATATAGATGTTGATGTTTTCAAATCCATTTCTTTTGGATCTTGATAATTATGTATTGTTCTATATAAACTCTATCGAAGGAGAAGTTAAAAGTGGGAAAAATTGGAGATCCAAAGGACTCATTTTGAAACTCTTTGTAAGGAATTATTGTTCTCTTTGACACTTAATAGCAAAGTCATATGGATGTTTAGAGACTCTTTTCTACTCTATTTTTCTTTCTTCATGCTTGAGTTCATTATTCATACTACAATGCATTTGTTTCTTGATTGTTAATTAATACAATAAAGAATTTGTTGTGGGAATTATTTTCAAGTTTTGATTTGATGCTAATGGTCTTGTTTCTTTATGATATTCTGATACAAGAATTTATGTGAAGTTGACAAATTGAAGGCTTCACCCTCCCTTTTCCTTATTGGTCTAATATGTCTATGTGACTACCTTTTATTCAGTCCATGAGATATACTATGTTTTGATTTTGATTTTCATGTTATGTTATAACCCTGAACCAATTTTCAACCACCTTATTCAAAAACCAAATCATAAAAACCTTCAAAAAGTTTTGCAATAAACCGATGATGCCCTAGCTTGCCCTCTCACAGTCAAGTGCAACTTTAGGGACTAACAGTCTCCATGAGCTCTGCTAGTACTTCAGGAATAACTTGCTCTTCCACGATCATCCCTTATTTCATGGCACCTGCCTTCTTCCTCTTGTCTTGAGTTTGATCCTTTATTCGTTTGTCTCTGCAATTGATTTAAGCTCTACAACACTTGATCATTTATCTAAATTTTCTCTCTCATCAATATCTCATTGTCTGCTTTGTAGCTCTGCAATTCCATCTTCAGGCTTCTTACCATTTCTATTAATGTTTCCTACTCTTCTTTTCCCTTGTGTCCATTGGACTCTGTCTCTACCTTACCAACTCTGGTATTTTTTCCTTCGGCCTCCTTATCATCACTGGAGGCTCCCTTGCCTTCTTCCATTTTCTCAATATGCATCTTGAGTTAATGTGTTTAAACCCCTTAATTCTGCAAAATGTGCAAGCGACCATTTTGTTAGAATTATGCATATGATATACAAAATTGACAAACCATGCTACAAGTCTCTTTATTTTTTTGTTCATGGAGATCATATCCCCATTCTCCAAAAAATAGCAGTGTCATGTTATTCTTGGCCAACACAGAATCTCATCTTGCGTAGATGCTTCCTTCAAACCACCTTCCCAGGTGCCACGACTAGAAAATGCAGCTAAATCATTCCTTAGCACTTTTCTATCTCAAAGACAACCAATTCGGCCCTTAGCCCTCCTTCCCTCAAATCTAAATCTGCATATGACCATGACCATGACCCTACACTTAGCTGAAAAAGCGCTTTTCCATAGCTTCGAGACTTCGGAACTTTCAGCTAGGGTGGATCACTGATCCTTGTCCTCTTTCATGATCAACGATTGAGATCCACTTCGAGACTTCGCGCTTTGGGGGTCTCAGCTTTCCTCACTTGCCTCCTCCCGGAACGCTTCTACCCAGAGTTCATGATCTATCGATGGGTGTCCTCCCACAGATCAGTGACTGTGAATCTCTTCGGCTCTTCGGGCCTCAAAAGTCTCAAACTTTCCTCCTGCACTTTCTCCCAGAGTGATTTCACTCGAATTCGATGATCCTTCATTATGTGTCTTATGGAATCAATGGTCGATACGTACTCCAACCTTTGGGTCTTCGAGAGTTTTTGACCCAATGAAAACTATCACATATTTCCCTTCTGGTGTGCTCAGTCTCTGGACTGCACGATCTATTACCACATGGAGAAATACTGGAAGTGGACATGTGGCCCAATAGGGAGAGAGACATGTGCCACATTCTAACTAACATTTCAATACTCCAAATGCTAAAAACTTACTCACACGTGGCACACATCCCATGTGTCCACGTCATCCTAGGTGACATCCATAAGCCACCTCACTTCGGGAATTCCAGGATCCACATCACCTCTAGGTGACATCATCGTTCCCCATCACTTCGACTCTTTGGGCTTCGAGACTTCAAGAGTTTCCATACTGGCACACTTCCAATTCTCCCGAACACCACATTCCCGAACTGGCCAATTTTCTACCATGTGTCCTCCTAGATCAGATGACTAAGATTCACTTTGGGTATTCAACCAGAGTCCATGGATCTACACCACGTTCCCTCCTTAATCTGATGGTTGAGGCTTACTTCGGGTCTTCAAACATCAAAAATATCAAATTTGAAAACTTATGTAGCCCCACTAGCTTTTATGTGAAGCTCTAGATCTAGTGACGTGTGGCTCTCGGCAGACTAATGGCTGAGATCCTTTCAGATCTTCAGGTTTCAGAAATATCAAACTTCAAACCCCTCGAATTACATGGGATTCTGCCACATGTCCTCTTGAATCAAACAGTTGAGTATTACTTCGAGCCTTCACCCAAAATCCACATATTTATGCCATGTCTCTTCTGGATCAGACGGCCCAGATTCACCTCGAGCGATCCGATGCTTGATATTTGCTTCGAATCTTCATCTCTCTGAGCTTCAAAACTTTCAAATATCAACTAAAAACCTCTCAAACAAATTTCTCTAGAGTTACTAATCTACTGACACATACCTCTTGGTCATCGATAGTCATGATCTACTTTGGCTATACAGAGTTTCTATGTTCGTGCCCTAACATGTCACATCACTGCATGCCTTTCAATTTACGGGGGCACGCATCAGCTGATTGGAGTAGCCCACTTTTTGCCCTACAATTCTCCTGATGCTGACATGTAACGCCTTGGGAAAATCATGTTTTGGATTGCGAGACTGCCTTGGGGAATTATGTCCCATGCAACTTGGTCATCGATAGTCATGATCTACTTTGGCTATACAGAGTTTTTATGTTCGTGCCCTAACATGTCACATCACTGCATGCCTTTCAATTTACGGGGGCACGCATCAGCTGATTGGAGTAACCCACTTTTTGCCCTACAATTCTCCTGATGCTGACATGTAACGCCTTGGGAAAATCATGTTTTGGATTGCGAGACTGCCTTGGGGAATTATGTCCCATGCAACTTGGTTCCCCATAATTTCGGTTGTCTATTGATCCCTCTCTCCAATGGGATCTAATGATGGTGACCTTACCCTTGCTTCCTTTACATCGGATGACCCTTTTTCACCTGTCCTCTGATCCAACAATCCTGGATCTCTCTTGATCATACAGTGGAAATCACTCCTGAATTCGAAGAGGGATGGTTATGATCCTTTGAACCCCTTACAATGGGTCTCTGATGTTCTATGTTCTGTGTAGATTCTGCAACACCATTCCTCCTAAGATTTTCAACTTCATGGTCAAAATTTGATCTATAACCACAAGACTCTATCCAACAGACCCAGCCCATACCGGCCCAATGTTTCAACCAGAAGCTCTAATACCAAACTGTAACCTACCCAGCCACCCACAAGCTGGGGTACGCCACCTTCAAGCCCACCCTTGGACTTCTTTCTCTTACTGATACCTTTTTAAAATTTAAGGATGCATAAAAGGAAAGACTTTAATGACATGCACAATAGTAGTCAGCATGCATTCATAGTCTAAAGATTCAATTAAAGGATAATTAATTATACAGCAGAAATAAATTCATATACATGCAAATGATACCATAACAGAGATCACTTATCTTTATTAAATATGACACCAACTGGCTGCAAACTAAGGACGTTCCACCCAACCATAGACACCACTATTCCAAATCTCAACTGCAATGTCACCCTCAAGCCAAGGCTATGAATCCACAAGGACGGTTCCAAAGTGTACATGGGTTCCAAAACTAGTAAGCTCTCAAGCTCTCATAGGTTTTCCAACTCTCATAGAAATCCAAGTACCCAGCTTTATTCTACCCATTTTACACCACTTGAGAGAACAAACCTCCACCCTTCTTTGCCATGCAGTCCCTCAGGCAGTCCTTATCCTTATTCAGGATCTAACGCAACTGGTCCATAATCTCAATGATGGAACTCTCAAGACTCGCAGCTGTGAGCAACGCTAGACACAAGCCAATGCATCTCAGAAATGCAGGCCCCACGTCATGGCTGGATTGCACCAATGACCATTACATCCAACTATCCTGTGGATAATTCTTCAATAGTTTGGTTCCCTTCCCAAGCTAATAATTAGGTGAGGATGGATCAATGAATGGGTGAGTGAGTGCATGAAAGTGCGTGAGGAAAATGAATGGACATACAGGAAATTAACGAACAAACCATCAGTCGAACCCCCCCATCAGACCAGAGTCAGGTTTAAGTAACTTCGTGGGGAATCAAGAACCTCCTAGCCTTCCCCAAGAATCTCACGTAATCGATCCCCTCCCTTAGTAAAAAAGGGTAATTAACATAGGAATAAACACTTAGCCCCTCAAGCCCCCTCTCTTGTGGAAACATAGTCCTCTATAACTCTAGTCCTTGTTCGTCTAGCAGCCAATGACATGTTTATTATTAATAATGATAGAAAACATTGCATGTCTTGGGAACACTGGCCTTTTAATAATTGTTTGGGAACCCTGGCCTCTCAACATTGTAACAATATATTATTTAAAATAGGGGTTCGAAACCTGGGCCGTTACATCTGTCCAACAAAGTGATCTAAGGAGGACTTTATCTGATTCATCTAGTTCGTCTTTCTTTCCTTCATATATCTTCCACAATATGGCATCTAGTGGTGGTTATGGTGGCACTGGAAGTTCTCCATCTTCTCAATATTCATCATCATTAGTGATTGGTAGCTTATATAGCCACCATATCCCTATCCAATCTACCACAAATCCCACCAAATTCTTTAAAGTGTATGGGAATTTTCAGTTCGAAGAAGATGCCAAAACCACACCATGGTATGTGTCCTCTCCTCTTAACCTAGCACCTGCTACTTGTCCACTTCCAAAGTTTAAAGAGCACCTTCCTAGGTTTTCAAGAAATAACATTGTCAGTACTAATGAACACTTGGTGGAATCATGGTAAACCATGTGGAAAATCAAATTAATCTACTTTAGGGGGGATGGGCCCATTTTGACCTTCATTAAGAACCCAAGTGTTTAAATTATTCCTTATGCATGCAAGGGCATGTATTTCCTGCCATTTCTTCAATTTTCCTCAAAGTAAGGTCACCCTTGATTGTTTATAGGCTCTAGAATCTCGAATTCTTCCTTCAACTTGATAAATCTTGTCCTTATAAACTTGAGGAACCTTCAAATAAATGGTAGGAACAAATATGTTACTAACAAGTAGCATCACAAAATTAAAAATAACATACTAAATTATTGATAACGTAAATTAACTAAACCTGATTTATTTGAGTGATTCACAATATAACGTCTTCCACAACTTAAAGACCTGCAAACAAATTAACACGAGTTAAATGCTAAGAATATGTTCATCCATTATTTTATATATACTCTGATGAAAAATAAATTTCTAGTTGCCTTTATCTTTATAACACAATTCCATTAGGTAGCGAGTGTATTATTTCCTTCTGCTACACGGTGTTGAGGTATGTATATTTCTCCTCCAGTACTTTCTCCCCAATGCTCCCCACTAACTCTTTATTTTTGTGGCAAGAAACTTGAAAATCATTGCATCCATACCATTCTTTATAGATTCTTATGCATCTCCATACCCATGCATAATTTGAGTGACATAGATTATTCATAAAATGTCAATGCTTAATTTGCAATAAAAGGGCATTAATAATTTTTGAGTTTTGCATAGGTATTGTTGTTCCTGAGATGATTCCTGGACATGGAATTATATCAAGGAATCCATAATTATTTACAATTATTTTCAATTAGTTCATACAACTAAATAACAAACAAGATTCATTTTATGACTAGTTTTTGGGCTTACAAGTTCCAGTATAACTGGTGCACTGGTTGAGACCCCATAAAACAATGAGAATTCAAAACCATTCAAAATTTCCTAAGAGATTACTTATCCCCAGAGGAAATTCAATGAGATGTCCAAGTTCATACCATTTCAGTTCTCAGTCCCCATTAAAACATGAAAGTATTGTACTCAAAGGGACTTTCTCATTTTGCCCTTGTCAACAACCTCAACTTCGCTAGTGGTGGAAACAGGGAAAGCACCCTTGGTGCCGCTACAATTAGTAAGTGTATATTTAACATTGTAAATGGAAAAGTGGAAAAAAATAAAGAAAACTTTTCCTTGCATTAAAAAATATATACTCACACTAGAGTCTCCATGGTTTGATTTCCTTGTGATCAAATACAAATTTTATCCCCTGATAGTAGCATGACAAAATTAAAAAATAACATACTAAATTATTGATAACGCAAAATAACTAAACCTGATTTATTTGAGTGATTCACAACTGAATGTCTCTAGTGACTTAAAGACATTAAAACATATTACCATGATTTAAATGCTAATAATATGGTCAGTCATTATTCTATATATACTCTAATGAAAAATAAATTTCTAGTTACCTCTATCTTTATAACACAAGTCTATCAGGTAGCGAGTGTATTCTTTCCTTTTGCTACATTGTGCTGAGGTATGTAGATTTCTCCTCCAATACTTTCTCCCCAATGAATTTTATTTTCGACAAGAAAATCAACACTCATTGCATCCATACCATGCTTTATAGCTTCTTTTGCATCTCCATGCTAATCCATAATTTGAGTGACATAATTTATTCATAAAATGTTAATTATTACATTGCAACAAAAGGGAATTAATAATTTATGAGTTTTATGTAGGTAGTGTTTTTCCTGAGATGATTCTTGGCTAGGGAATTATGTCAAGGCATCCATAATGATTTAAAATTATTTTCAATTAGTTCATACAAATAAGAAAAGAATAAAACTTAGTACAAGAAGCTCTAAAATTGGAACTCGCTTTTCTCTTGCCATCTGATTTATTAATATTCTGTCAGTGTTCATTGAATCAATCACAAACTAGATAAATAATTCTACATCGACAAGTCATTTGAATAGGAATTTATACACATTGAACATTATAAAACATGAATGTTAAGGGAGAACATTAAATGCCACATCATATTGCATTCAATAATCTGTAAAACAATATCTTTAAATGGATTATAGGAATACCTTAATGATATCCTCTTGGTTTCAAGAATAATTTGTTCTCTATTAAACAGGTCCAACCAAGTGAAGGTAGAAGCTCATTTTTCCACTCCCCCCCCTAACCTCACTCTCAATTCCCCTTACCCAATCATGCATATTAATTTAAACAAAAATTGTACAACTATTTACAATTATTTTGAATTTTTTTGTAGCTAAACAAAAAACTTATGTAGTGCCCTAGAATTTCTACTTAACTATCAATGAATATTTATCATTTTATAAAAGATTTTTTTTTACTCTTTGAATTGATTGAAATTTATCAATATGATGGAAATTTGAAAAAGAAAAACAACAATGAAAAGATAAATATTAAGTATCCTTCAATGCAATAAGCTATGCTAACGTAATACCTTTCAGGATTTTCATTTGCTTCCCTAAAGGAAATGCTAGTGGATATTTTGGAATATGTATTTCGCAAAAGAGATGCTCATTACAAAGTCCTAAAAAATAGAGCCTAAAATTTACACCCATCATTTTTTTAACTTAAAGGGCAGGCTTTTGATGCTTCTAAGTAATGTATGATGTTGGTAAACTATTATTTCTCGGTATTCTTGTATAAATTTGAAAAGAAAAATACCTTTTATTTTAAAAAAATTAAGGCCCCACTAAGACATTCAAATGTCCCCTTCAAAAGGAGATGCCCCAGGACACCTCTTTCCACTGTGAAAACCCCACATAAATTTAGTACATAACGATGATATTATGGTGGTAGTGTTGATGCCTCGAAAAATTATGGGAAATCAATGTGGAGAAATTGCCCGATCAAGGCCCCAATTAGGCCTATACTCATTTGGGATGGCAATAATCATCAGTATTTGGGCCCAGTTGCCACTTAGGGGATTTTCTCCTAGAAAGGAGACTTAACTTGAAGCTCTGCTAAATCCTACTTGCATAAAATAAATGAACTAATTTATTTCTATTCTAATCCTAAACTATTATGTCCCAAGAGCTTAATTAATTAAAATATGAATAACAAATGATGTCTATCTAAAAAGGGAAACAATTCATCACATTTAAACTTATTTATAAATCTTTGTAGTAGGACAATTTTTAAATTAATAGTTTAAGCTAAACTATTCCAACTATAGTATTCATATTACATAATTCATTAAATCAATTATAAAAATATTTTCAAAATGAATATAATCGATTGATTAACAATAGAGAAAAAAATAAGTAATACTCATTAATCTTAAATAGATTGAAAATAAATGAATGGCAATGAATTTCAGAATAAAATACCAGATGAACACAACTGATGAAGAAACCAAATTGTCATTCTCTTGAGTTTGAGTATTTTTTGGATGGAGTCTCTAGACCTTGACCAGAGTTTTGAAGTGGAGATAATATCTCTATTGGTCCTATCAGAGTATGACTTGTAGAAATTTTCTCTTTGTATTGTGTCTATCTCTGTTGAATATTTTCAGATAAAAGAGACTCAACATGTAACTTATTCAGATGTGTCTATTGGATGATACTTTCTTTTAATATTTATTCGCGTATTAATTATAAAATTACCTCAACAATGTTTTGGTTTAGCTAGGATTCCATCTATTGTTGGGAAGAGTTGAGAATTTGACAAGATTTTTCTATTGATTTGTTTGTCTAAGATACCGTAAACTGTGTCTCCTTGGTTGAATCCTAGGAGATTGTTCTGTATACTCTTGTTGGAGGATCAATGGGAGGAAACTCCTTCTTTCCTTCTGGAAATTTAAGAAATCATCAAGTGCATGCTTAGGGAGGCCTTGAATTCTCTGCAAAATTTCCTTATAAGACATAGCTCTCCTGAAAATATTATCATGAGGATATTATTCATGAACATATCTCCTTAATCCAACAAGAAGACAATGTTGATCTAAATTTTTTAAAGGCTTGTGCCTCTTAATTTCAATACAAGACAAATTGATATCTTTCAATGCCATATCTTCTATTTTGGCATGGATTACATAAGAAAGACTATATGGGCCTATATGCACATGAAAAGTAATCCAACTTATCTTAGAGAAAGCATGCAATTCTTTAGTTATGCTTGTAATGTTGTTTGGTAGGCTATTTCTCTGCAAACAAGTCTATCATGAATAAATTTAGGCAAGGCATGAAGAGGAGTATTACACCCATAAACCCTAATATAGGAAATTGTTTCTTCAATATACCAATCACTAATTGGATATAAGTTGTTCATATATTTCTCTATGATCCTGGGTGGTAGAAAACCGAAGAATGCATGGTGAAGAGGAATAATAACATGACGACATATTTCATAAAAATGCTCCTTAGCATTTTCTTCCCATAGCTTAGAATGATAAATATGAATAGGTTCGACAGAAATTGGAGTCCATTGCCAGTTCATTTGAGGAAAATAAGTGTGAAAGAAAATTGCATCAATTATATAAGCTGACATATAAAATGGATGGGATTAGCCTTCCACTTTTACCTTAAGAAAATTTTCAATGTGCCTATAAAGGTTATGAGATAGAATGGTACCCCAATTGAAGTTGTAACCACTAATTACTCTATGCAGAATTGGAACCCATTCTAAATTGAAATTATTAGGGTTATTTTCACCATATAATCGACACATTTGGGTGGAGACACATAAATCCCTTGCTTTGTAGGAAAAAGTAGCATATTTACCCAAGCTATCAATTTTAAACTTACTCTCATTAGCCCACCAATATTTAATTAAATGTGGAAATTGTAAATCATATTGCACACATTCCTCTTGATCAAACTTTTCTAGGAACTCTTTATTATAAAATGTCTCAAGTTTGGGAAGTTTATACATTACTTGGATGTCTGTGGGCCTGAAGGATCCAATAACCATCTTATGATTGTTGACAATAGTTCACGTATGGAGTTCTACATGTTCCAGAGCCCAACAGATCATATATGTTTATGTCGGAAACCTAGGTTTTGCTGCAAATTTGTGCAACCCAGACTTAGCAATATCTTAAAAATTTATTTCTGGGGAATAAGTGTCATCGACATTCTCACTCTCTGTTGTTGTGCCAGACTTTTATACCTCAAAAATCTTGAATATATTATACCAAGTATTTCTCTTGGACTGAAGTTTATAACAAGTGTCTAAGAAGATATCAAAGTTGGAATTTTTAGATTCCTAGTCTTTCATCTGTTGAGATGGATTCTTCTTTTTCTATTTTTTTAGGCACCATGGAAACTGCTTAGAAATATTTTCCAAGAATGGGGTCTACAAAAAAAATATGAAATCAATAGAATAAATGAACTTGTGCATAGAAATAAGAACATTGTACATCAAAATTTAAAACATATGTGTTGCCAACAAATTACCTTTAATCCACATGTTGATACCATTAATTGTGAAGTGTATGGTGGCATGCCTTATTAACCTTGAAAATATGGTTTACATATGATCGACGATGTAAAAATTTAAACCATATAATCCTAGATTAATTCTTCAGTGTATCTAATTACTATCGTAATTCTCGGACATCGAGACCTCGGAGTATCGGGGATTGTATTTATCGTCCGATGCCCGATATGATGTGGAAACATATAATTAATCCTTTTCATAATGCATGTGTTAACCTTAATTACAACATTAATCTATAATTATAACTTAAATTCTAATATGTGGGGCATCAAGGTAAGATAAGATGATGTGGAAATTATACACAGGTGCCACATGTCATATAGAAATTATCAAATAACCAGTTTGATAGGGTAAAAATTGATGACACATGTCATACACGTAGGATGGGTGACACATGTATGGGGTTAAATCGATGACACATGTTAAAAATATATATGGAAAAGATGGGTCATGATGTGGAATAATTTTAACCTATGTTACAACAAGTAGTTTACAGGTGGTTGGTGTTTCTCTTCATGACCATGTGTTGTACATTCATATTTTCTGATTATGTGAATATAGAATAAGTTGTATTTTCTCTGAAACTATGTATGTTTGTTGTGTGTGTGATGTAATTTTATAATATAAATATGGAAATACATGTTTTTCTTAATTATCATGCTTGTATCTGTTTTATGCAAATTAGGAATATGTAGATTTTTTCTTGTGGTATTCTTCATAAGTGCCCCCTTGAATAGATGAAAACTGAATAGATTGCATCATTGGAAAACCAACAAACGATGGAAAATTTGTCACTTATACAAAGCATAGTTACAAGTTATCACTTATACAAAGCATAGTTACAAGTTATCACTTATACAAAGCATAGTTAAAAGTTATCACTTATACAAAGAATAATAAATGTTGTACAAATATTCTTAGTTACAAGACTAGAGGAGCAACTTTAATGATTACATAATTGAGTGGGATTCAACCCAAAATGAGCAAAATCGATTTGTCCTGGCTAGTATAATAATTGTATAGTTTGACCAAACACATGAGAACTTGACAAGACTTGAAAAACTCAATGTGATCAATGGAGAAAAATCAGTTGGCATTAGATAAATGAAATGTAGAAAAAAATTCCATCTAGTTAGGTAAGTGTTATGATTTTTTACACAGGGGGTTTTAACAGTGAAAATTCCATCTGATAATTTTTTCATCTAGATTTGAAGTATTTTTTAGCACTTGATGAATATGTGAAAGGGAAAAAGTTAAGTGTTGGAAACTAGTTATTGTCATTTGACATCGAGTGGCTGTAAAACCTCCCAATAGGCACCCACAATATGAAGAAATATTAAAGAACTCATGCACATAGTTAGAGGGTTGGAAATATGCATTTATGGAGTATGTTCAATACACTCAAGTCAAAATAGAAAGATTGAAAAGAAGATTAGCTCCTTAAGTGATAGATGTTGAGTTGAAAGTTGTTGGAAAGTTGGGTGCATCCTCCTTAGGGAGGAAACCTAGGCTATCTCTCTTGAAGCATGTGTTGGGTGTTACCTTGTTCAAGAGAGCATTCTAAGGGAACACTATCCTCATAATCTCTATATCATTTTGATAGTGAAAAAATTGTGAATCTCAAAGATGATAGCATTGATTTATATTGATGGTTATATAGGGGCCATTTATTAAACTATTTATTTTACCCAAAAAAAACATAAGATGTTATTTTGTTGAGCTAGAGATATAAGTAAACAATATAAAATAGAAAGCCAATACAAATAGAAACATATAACTAAAAAAGGAATCAAACTTAGTACAAGAAACTTTAAAATCAAAAATCAATTTTGTCTTGCCATCCGATTTATCAATATTGTTGTCAATGTTCATTGAATCAATCGCTAACTCGAGCAATCATTCTACATCACCAAGTCCTCATAATAGGCCTTTATGTACATTGAACATTCAAAAAAATCAATGTTAAGGGAGAACATAAAATGTCACATCAAATTACATTCAATAATCTCTAGAAACAATATTATTAAATTGATAATAGGAATACCTTAATGAGCTCCTCTTGGTTTCTAGAATAATTTATTCTCTACTAAGCAGGGCCAACCAGGTGAAAGTGAAAGCTCATTTGGCCTATCCCCTCCCCCTCCCCTTGCATCACTCTCAATTTTTCATACCCAAATCATGCATATTAATTTAAACAAAAAATGTACAACAATTTACAATTATTTTGAATTTTTTTGTAGCTAAACAAAGAACTTATGTAGTTCCCTAGAATTTCTGCTTAACTATCAATGAATATTTACCAATTTATAAAAGGCTTGTTTTCACTCTCTGAATTGATTGAAATTTATCAATATAATGGACTGTTGAAAAAGAAAAACAACAATGAAAAGACAAATAATGTATCCAAATTGAATAAATATTACTTATCCTTCAATGGAAGAAGCAAACATAACTATATCCCTGTGATGAAAATGTTTTCATAAATTTTAAAAGAAAATTTCTCTTAAAATTTAAAGGCATAATAATAAAATATAGGTCATAAAAACACTTACAATGAATCCATTGAAAGATATGTTAAATCACTTTCCTTTGTTTCCACAACCGTGCATGTCATACCAAATGGTCACACTTATCACACAAATATAAATAATGAAAATGATTATGAAAACTCAGAAGCACATATTTCTCATAAGCACATAATCCAGATCATGAAAACAAGAATATTTCAATCTTTGTAAATGAAACTTTTCATTAATAATTGTTTTTTTCTCAGGCCTTGCAGAAAAACGAATCCCCTTTACATTTCAATCGAGTGAACACTTATAGTCATATCACTTGTAGAAAAAAATGGTTATGCAAGCTACTTGCAAGTCAACAAAAATTACAAAAATAAAATATTTCTAGAACAAAATCCCTGTTTTTTTTTAAAGTTGTTTTCCAAGTCATTCTAACTGAATGAGTCGACCCCAATCCTAGTTTGTTGGATATTTAAAAGTCATCATTTTCTTATAAGAAATGTCCACTTCAATATATCTTTAATATGTTGGGGTAATTACAAACAATTTTTTTAGTTTCCATAAAATGAAGAATTCTTCGTCCAGAAGGTCAATAATTATTGGACCTTTTAACATTCATTTAATTGATTTGAATTTACTTGTATCCTCTCTAAATTTTATTAAAAATTGTTGGTAATTTTGAATAGAGAATAAATTTCCCTTTTTATCCCAACATTTTGGTAAACCTTGTTCAACCATTTTCTTATAAAGGCTAGAAAACCAATCAACATTACTTTGTAAAGGAATTAATTTGTTCTAAGTTTGTTGAATTAGGATTATTTTTGTAAAAACCTTTTCAATATCCATCACCATGTCGATTCGATTTTTAATTCCTTTTTTACTCAATTCCTCGTTTGATTTGAAATTATGTAACTTAATAATTTTTTTAGTTGACTCAGGTCTGTTTCCTAGATCTTAGAAAGCAACGCTAATGTCTTTGTCCACCTTCCTTTCCAAACCATACTCTTCATCCATTATTATGATATAATCCAAAATTTTGGTGATTTCGTTAGCAATTTTATCCCAAAGCAAAGGTTTGGATCCTATCAAACAGGAGTTTCCTCCTAATTTAGTTTTCAACAACTCATAATCCTATTGTATCTTAGCCTTAGATTGTTGATACACTATTGGATTTATACTCTTCTACTTTATCATTCATCCCCTCTGATCCTATCTTACTGTCATAGATTGACCTAGGTTCAAATTTAACAAGCTCCCAACAAAATCCCTCTAAAACTATCGGCCCTTCTGGTAAACCAGAAGGAAGCGCAACAAACATAGTGTACTGCGTAGTCTCACCCGAGATAACTCTATGGGTGGCTACAATAATTAGGTGTTTGAAACCTTGGAATGAGTGGATATTTGTGGTCATATATTATGATCTTTATTTATTTAGTCTAACATATAATTATAGGAGTCATTTTATTCATGCATGTGAAATATCAGATCTAACTAGTTACTTCATTCATTCATCTAACATTCAACCCTTAACAACAATAGAGACACATAAATTCAATCACATAACATAGGTGTTACCATGGTTCAACCCCCTGGGATATGTCCACAAATATTTGGCTCTTAAGCTCTTATTATGTTTCAATAATATGTCATTCCACATGTGGTTACAATCTTGTATCTTACACTCTCAACATGCTCCTCAATCCCTGCGAGGCTAACTAGATCGCATTGGGATCCTCAGCCTGCGATCTAACCCTCAGATTCGATTTGCTTACTGCTTCTCTATCTCACCAACTTATTGAATAGTACAGTTCTTACAACTCTCTGCCATCTTTCCTCTCCTCTCTTCTCCTCCTCTCTTTTCCTCTCTCTTCCACACCTYGTCCTCCTAAGGACTACTTATTTATATTCTTAGCTCATCAGCCATTAAAATACATTGCAAAAACCCTAACACTAACATCATTAGGTATTCCTTTCATGTGCACCTCACACGATTCCCTCGCACGTGATGCTTTTYCTTCCAACTGTCCTTTCTTCCCTTCATGCTTCTCTTCCAAAAATATTGTTTTCTCCTGACTGGGTCTACGTCCAATAGGCCCCCAACACTGACATGTGGATCATCCTGAGCCACCTAGGATTTGTGCACTTCTTCAACAAMTCCAGCAAGAGTATGGAACTTGTATCTGAGTTCCCTTGTTTTTGTTTGAGCCTGCACAATCATTTCTCTAAGCAAGTTGAATACTTGTGCTGTAATCTCCTCGTTGATCATCTCTGCACACTCTGCCTGAGTTTGCGTCATTTTCTTCTTTGTCTCTTATGCCTGTGAAATGACTTCCTCTGCTAGCTCTTGGAGAGGTTCCATTTGATATTTGCAATCTTCTTTTGTGCCTACACAATTATGATCTCTACTTGCAGCTTCTTCATGTCTTGTACTCCTTTGAGGTGCTCAGTGATCTTCATCATTTTCGGCCTTTGCTTGAGGTCCTGGATATTTGCACTTATCTTTTCCTCTTCCTGGTCCCACTGTTGAACCTTTTGATCCTCCTCTGTAATGTTCATGACTTGTCTAGTCTAGGAAACATTGCTAATGTGTGTGTAGGATCAAAGGTTTACAACATATAAATGATCATACAAGTAAGAAACGTGACAAAGGACTGCAAAGTTTGTATTATGATATCTCTGTGGATTACAAAATGACCGAATGTGGCTGAATAAATTGACAATACTCGACTAGATCAATAGACAAAGGATCTTAGCTGGAATACAAATAAGCAACTGCGGCTGAATAATAACAACACTCGGCTAGATCAAAAGATAAAAGGATCTTAGCCGGAATAAAAATAAGTAACTAAAAGATAATACCTAGAATATGGGAGCACTGTGGAATCAATGAAAATGATGGAAGACCTGGATGATCTTCCTGGTGACTAGGGTGTGTCTTTCAACACCGAAATAAGCCAACTGGTGTCTTCCTCCTGGAATACACTGAACTATCTCTCCTGAAATGCGCCTCTTCTCCTCAAGGACAAGTCACAATTTGCATAATGATGAATTAGGTCACTGACCCTTCCTTTATAGATTTCCAAAACCCTAAATCATGTTGAAACCCTAATTCACTATTGACTTCCAAAACCCTAAATCACTATTGAAACCCTGATTCACTGTCGACTCTATTTTTAGCTCATAATGAATTAAAAGTGCTTTTAACCCTTTTTAGCTCAATGTCACTTTCTGAGTATAACACCTGTGATTGGAGTGACCTCTAGTAACCCTGTTTACCCCTCTTTGGCCCTGGCTATAGTCTAATGGGGCATTTTAGACAATTAAGCCTCCTCTCTAGAGCTCCTATTTGGAAAGGGACATTACAGTCCTCCCTTCCCAAAATTGCTTGTCCTCAAGCAATACCAGTCCAGGGTGTTGCAACACCTGCTCACTCTCCCAAGTAGTGTCCTCTATTGGAAGCCCTCTCCATCTAATCAAACACTCTCTGATGACCCTGCTCCTCAGTTTCTTCTCCCGAAACTCCAAAACCTCCTCCGAAACTAACTCCAACTGTCCCTCCCCATTGAACGGGGGAAGCTCCTCTGATGTTCTAATGAATTGTCCCAATGCATTTTTTAGGCAAGACACGTGGAACACATTATGAATCTTGATCTCCTCTGGAAGCTCTAGCTCGTAAGCAACATCACCTACTTGGTGCATGGTCCTGTAAGGACCATAAAATCTGGTTTTGAGATTCTTGGCCCCACTCTTCTTCAGAGATGACTGTCTGTAGGGTTGGAATCTCAAGAAAACCAAATCTCCAACCTCAAAGTTGTGCTTTATCCTGTGCCTGTCCACACTTATCTTCTGTCAGTTTTGTGTCATTTGTAGGTTCTCTCCTGACTCTCTATGATCCAATCCTTGTCCCTAGGAGCTTTGCTCTCCCCGAAGACCAAGTCTACCAAAGTGGGAGCATCATATCCATACAATGCTCGGAAGGGTGTCATACCAATGGACATGTGGAAGGTGGTGTTGTAGCAATGTTCTCCTAAATGTAACCACTTTACCCACATTCTCTATTGTCCTCCTACATAGTTCCTCAAATACCCGTCAACCCACTTGTTGAAAATATCAGTCTACCCATCTGTCTGAGGGTGATAGCTAGTGTTAGGTGTCGACTCTATCCCCACCAACCAAAACAACTCTCTCCAAAATGTTGTTATGAACTGACTGTCCCTGTCACTGACAATGTTCTTTGGCAACCCATGAATTCTGAAGACCTCCTTGAAGAAAATATCAACTACCTGAACTGTGTTGTAGTCTGTCGATATGGCGTAGAAGTGAGAAAACTTGATCAATCTGTTTACCACTACATAGATACAATCCTTACCCTGGACCTTGGGTAGACCGGTGATGAAGTCCATAGATATACTCTCCCATTTCTGCTCTGGAATGGGGAGTGGCTGAAGTAGCCCTGCTAGAAGAGCATGCTCTGACCTGTTCTGCTGGCAAGTCACACACTCGCTGATGTGTCTCATAACATCCTATTTGAGGCCCTTCCATGAGAACCTCTCTCTGATCTATCTGTAGGTTTTAAAAAAAACCTGATGGCCTGCTAGAGGTGAATCATGAACTGCAGTGAGGATCTTCCTCTTAATCCTTGAATCTAGCACCAAGTAGACTCTATCCTTGTAAAATATGACATCGTCAATGACCATATACTGGTCATCCTGTATCTGACCATCCATCACCTCACAAGCAAACTTGTTCTTGGAATATTCCACTAACAAGTGGGATTTCCAATCTGTTGAAATCTCCATCAAAGAACATGTCGCAGGTCTCCTCGATAGTGCATCAGCCACAATGTTCTTCTTACCCTTGACATACTCTATGTCAAACTCGAATTCCTGCACCTTCATCACCCATTTCTGTTGGCACTCACTGAGGTATTTCTGCTCAAGGAAATACTTCAAACTATTGTGATCGGTCTTGACCATGAATTTGCTGCCCACAAAATATTGTCTGAACTTGGTCAAGGCATGCATGATTGCCAACATTTCCTTGTCATAAATGGAGTACAACCTCTCAGGCTGACTAAGATTTCAGCTCTTGAATACAATGGGGTGTCCTCCCTACATCAGAACTACCCTGATCCCTTCGTTGGATGCGTCACACTCTAGTACAAATGGCAAGGTGAAGTTTGGTAGTGCTAACACTGGACAAGTGCCCATGACTTCCTTCATGTGATCAAAGGCTTCCTGTGATTTCTCGGTCCATATGAAGGCCCCGTGCTTGGTAAGATCTGTCAGCGGTGCTCCAAGATGAGAAAAACCCCGGACGAACCACCTGTAATAGCTGCACAGCCCGAAGAAGCTCCTCAATTCTGTCACATTCTTGAGTGTTGACCAATCCAGAATGGCCCTGATCTTCTCTTGGTGCACTTGTACCCCCTGTGCATTGATGATGTGGCCTAAGTAAAGAAACTCGGTCATACTAAACTCGCACTTGGACTCTTTGGTATATAATGATTGTGCCTCCATGATGCTCAATACCTCATCTAGGTGCCTCATATGCTCTTGCCATGACTGGCTATAGATCAAGATGTCATCGAAGAAAACCAAGACTGATTTCCTTAACTGATCCCTGAATATATGGTTCATGCAAGAATAGAATGTAGCGGGTGCATTGGTTAGCCCAAATGGCATAATCAGGAACTCGAAGTGTCCAAAATGACATAAAAATGTCATCTTCTCTATGTCCTTCTCTCAGATGTTGATCTGATGATATCCAGAGTGTAGATCAATTTTTGAGAAGAAAACTGCCCCATGCAATTCATCCATCAACTCGTCAATGTGTGTGATAGGGTACCAATTCTTGATGATTTTCTTGTTCAAGGCTCAGTAATCAATGCACATCCTCATGGTGCCATCCTTCTTCAGAACTAAGACAATTGAAGAAGCAAATGGGTTGTTGCTTTGTCTGATGTGTTGCCAACAATTCCTTGATTTTCTTCTCTATCTCATCCTTGAACCTCCTAGAATGATGATAGGGGGGGTGATCATAGGTTTGGCCTCCTCCTTCAACTCAATGGTGTGCTCAAACCCCCTGTCAGGTGGCCTGCCTGGTGGAATTGCCTCAAAGACCTGTTGATGTCGTCCCAATAAATTATTGATCTCTGTATGGTATTGTTGTCAACCTTCTAAATCCTTTTGAGTAGTGATCAAGAATTCTGTGGCATATGCTACCTCCCCATGTTTGAATATCCTCTCCATCCTCTTGGTTGAAACTATCCTGGATGCTCCTATCGACATACCTCTTAGAACAATCTTCTTCCCATCTTGATCTTTGAATCCCATTTCCAAGGTTTGGTAGTTGGTAGTGGTTTTTCCCAAGGTAATCATCCACTGAACTCCTAACACCACATATGTGTTCGATAGGTCAACCACATAAAATGTGTCTCTCACAGTGTAGTTGCCTAACTTCATCTCTAAGTTTAGAACTCTATCTAGACACTCCATTGTGTGGCCATATGCTACCGCAACATCAAACCCCTCAAACTCCTCTGTATGAAGTGCCCATCTCGATACTAGTGAAGCATCGATGAAGTTGTGGGTGGCCCCACCATCTATCAGGGTGATTTCTTGTTGCCTCGAAATAATCCCTCTGATACGGAGGGTAGCATACCTAGGAACACCAGAAAGGGTCGCTATGACACCTCCCTTTGTTGGTTTCCTCTTGTTAGCTTGTTCTGGTGGTTGTGGGACTACTAGAGGATGTGCTCCTGCTAGTGTCGGTGGTCTACGGGGAGGCTTCTCCTCTGTTGGTGCTGACTCCTCCTCTGAACTAGTGGATCCACTGTCCTGCTCCTCCTCCTCACTGTCCACGCTATCTACTACTACCTCAATATAATGAATCTCTCCTTTTCCCATGCACCTATGGCCTGGGACCCAAGGATCTCTGCAGCTGAAGCAAAGCTTCTTCCTCATAAGCTCTCATCTAGTCTCATTATCCAACTTATTCTTGCCCTTCCATTCTCTCTGGAATGTCTTCCTTTCTTGATCCCTCTAGGGCACAAATCGTTTGGAGAAAGTTTTAGTCTTTGGCACTGAGTCTGCCAGATCTTGAGTGCAAAGGATGGAATCCTGCAAAGTGGGAGGCATGTATGCCTTCACCCATCCTCTCAAAGGCTCTATGAGTCCTTCTGTGAATAGCATGATTAGCCTGGGCTCTGATATATCTTTCACTGCCACAGCTACCCACTGAAACTCTGTGATGAATGCCTCTACTGTGCCAGTTTGTCTCAACTGGGCTAGATCCCTGAAGTGTATCTCAGGATCCTTCCTATCAAGCCTGTCCATGAGCCTATATATAAACTCCCTATAGGAGGTGATGCGATTGTGACCCAATGTCACCAGTCCATGATACCACCACTCATGTGCCTCACCCTCCAAATGTAAGGTCACAAAACTGATGGCCTCTGTCTCGGTCATCTGGTTGAGCTTGTAATATGTGTCTAGCTTCTTTACCCAAGCTTTGGCAGTGTATTTGGATGATCTGTCAAAAGAAGGGATGGTGATTTTCCCAACGTTTCGAATGAACTCGAGGTTATGCCCCTACTATTGTTGTGGTCCTTCCCTCTGGGGCTCTCTGGGGTGGTTCCTGAGTCTGAGTCCACAGTACTCGATTAAGGTCATCTCCTTATGGAATTCATGACCCAATGCTACGTACTCCCTCCTATACTATGCAATGTCATCAGCATGAGTGGGTGGCCTCTATGCTATTGGTGGCGATGCTGCTACCAAGGGTGCCCTCTAGAAACTGGGAAACAAGGGTCTGGGAATCCTACTCACAAAGGTGTATGTGTGAGAGGGTGACTAGGGTCTACTGCCTGCTCTCGAGTTCCCCTGTGCTGCAAGTAGGACTTGTGTATCTGGGGTGCCCACTCTAGCCAATCTATCAACCACCTGTGCCAAGTACTGAGACATGGTCCATTGACTAGCTAACATAACATTGATAACCTGCATGAAAGTTGCCTCTGGATCTACAGGGGCTTTGCCACTTCCCTCTGGTCGCTCATATCTATCTCCTAGTATCCTCTCTACCTTGCACTCAGCCTTACGCTTTTCCCTTCTCTCTGCATCTCTGTGTGCATATTCCTCTTCCTTTGAGCTAGGAGGAAAAGGGGGGAAATTAGGCCTATGCCTTCTTTCCCGATGTCTGTTGTAAGTGGCATATTCATCACCCACGTGTTCACGGTCTTCTGGGTCTTCTGATGCACTCATTGTATTTAGTCATAGGCTGGTAGGACTAAAGATCTAATACCACTATAATGTTACTGACTTGGCTAGTCTAGGAAACACTACCAATGTGTGTGTAAGATCAAAGTTTTACAGCATATAAATGATCATACAAGTAATAAATGCAACAAAGTACTGCAAAGTTTGTATTATGATATCTCTTTGGATTACAAAATGGATGAATGCGGATGAATAAACTGACAATACTCGACTAGATCAACAAACAAAGGATCTTATCTGGAATACAAATAAGTAACTGCGGCTAAATAATAACAACACTCGGCTAGATCAAAAGACAAAAAGATCTTAGCCAGAATACAAATAAGTAACTAAAAGATAATACCCAGAATATGGGAGCACTGTGGAATCAATGAAGAATGATGGAATACCTGGATGATCTTCCCGGTGACTAGGGTGTGTCTTTCAACACCGAAATCAGCCAACTGGTGTCTTCCTCCTGGAATACACTGCACTATCTCTCCTGAGATGTGCCTCTTCTCCTCAATGACAAGTCATAATCTACATAATGATGAATTAGGTCGCTGACCCTTCCTTTATAGATTTCCAAAACCCCAAATCATGTTGAAAACCTAATTCACTATTGACTTCCAAAACCCTAAATCACTACTGAAACCCTAATTCATTGTTGACTTCTATTTTTAGCTCATAATGACTTAAAAGTGCTTTTAACCCTTTTTAGCTCAATGTCACTTTCTGAATATAACACCTGTGACTGAAGTGACTTCTAGTAACCATGTTTACCCCTCTTTGGCCCTGGCTATAGTCTAACGGGGCAATTTATACCATTAAGCCTCCTCTCATAACTCCTATTTGGAAAGGGACATTACATCCTCCAGCTTTTTCCATAGTTGTCCTGCTCTATTGAACAAGTCGACAACTGCACTGACTTGTCATTCCATTTACTCCATCTTCCTTGTTTCTTCTTGCTTCCTTTGTTTCTTCACCTACGGGGGAGAGGTAGGGATGATTTTTTCCTGGAGGTTTTCAATCTCCTACCTATATTGATCAATTGTTTGCACAATCTGATCAATTTTCTGTGTTTTCGTGCACTCTGCTATTTTTGTGCTTTTTGGAATTTTGCCGTAGGCTATAGACAATCCCTGCTCAAGATTATCCATGTGATATTTCTCATATTTGGTCTCGAGCTTGACTTTCTTGAGTACCAAATCCAACTCCTCTTTGTTGTCCTTAGTGTGCTACAATTCTATTGCATTTGTGCATGCATGCGACTACACCTCTTGCATGACATTGAATTGCATTTTATATAGTGCCTTGGTTGGTATCCGCCCCATTACCAACTATATGTGTGTCAGGTCATTCAAGGGTGTCTATCCTACAATATCATCCATGCACATCATGTTGGGTGTAACTTGAAAATTCAAGCTCACATGTGCCATCGTCCGGATCATATCCTGCCCGCTCAATGTAGCCTTGGCTCCTGCTTCTGATGATATGGGGAATGAATTTGTTCCTATGCTCACCCTCTATGTTTCTTTGATATTCTCTAGGAGCTGCCTCATGTCAGCTATCTCATCCTGAATTTGGTCCCTTTAGTGATGGGCATCTTCAAATTTGTCAACTTCCCGGTCATGGACTCTTTCAGCCATCAGGTCTACATCATCCTCGGTGATTATATATTCTGGTGGAGTTTTGTGTGCCTTAGCCTTCTTACGTGCACCCCCGGTGTGTATGATCGACCTCTTGTATTGGCCTTGTTTCTATTGAGTAGCACTTGATGTGGTCCCCTATGTTGTCTCGACCTATTTTTCCTGTTCTTGTGGTGCCTGGTTGGTGTCCTTTGTCCCAGATTGGGTACCTTTCTTCGACACACCCCCCTTCTTTTTTTGTGTCAGCTTCTGACTTGGATTTGGCTTCTTGGGTGCAACTTTATCTTTGGCAAGTGTCTGTTCTTGCCCTGCATCAGCCTCCTTATACTTGGGCATCTCTTGAATCAGAACTGGAACTCTCCAGTGATGATGGAATCAACGACCCTCTTTCTGTGCCATATGTATTATTAATCACCTCCACCAGCACCTTCTCCTTTTTCTTGTCATGAAGGAACTACATATGACTCTCCCCCCGAGATGGAAAACCTTTAATAACATAAATGAGCTCTAATTTTATCGAGACAGGCTCTTTCAGCCATAGGTACTCTCTGTGGGTAACTGCCATCAACTTCATGATGTAGTTATTTACATCGTGGCCCCTTCCAAAATGTTGGATATCCAATAGGTTTGTTATCTCTTTGTTGGCCAGTCTGGCTTCCCACTATTTTGGTTGGAAAATTGGATCACTAAAGGGTCCTATACCCATGTTGTCCAGGTAAACTTGCTTTGCAAATTCAGGAAACTTGTCCATGTCGATCACATTATGGTCCAAGTATTGTAGTTTTTCCATGCATCCTAACAGGTTAGTCATGATATGCACCCATTCTGGAATGCACGGTAAGAATATGGTTGTTGCAACCTGCCTACGCGGTAATATTACTACTGGATGCTTGCCCTTTCATTGCGGTGGCTAACTCAAAGTTCTAGCCTCCATTGTTCTTTCCTCTATATATGTCTCTGGTTAGCTGGTGACATCTTCTACTATACATTCCTATTGCTGCTCTGGCATTGTTGTGTGTGACCTTTCTGGCATGACCAGTTCTCTCTAGTTTGGGACCGTCTCGTTAACCCTCGGAGCTTATTTAGGGTTTTCAGGGTGCGAAGTATTTCCTGTATCCTAGGCCTGCTGGCTCTATCCCACTTCTGACATATCAATGTCCATGACAACTATTGTTGTTTGTTGGGTTTCCTCCACCATAGGTGTGGGGCTCACTGGTTCCATATTGGGTGAAGTTATTTCATCCAAGTTGATGAATTGGGTAGTTCAGGTGGGTTCCTTTTCGATTCCTTATGGTTGTTGTGATGCTCTAAGGTTTCTTCGAGGTCGTTTGTAGACCTCGCTCAACGCACCTAGCTTGGGTGGTTCCATGGTGGTTAAGATGGTTTCTGTTGAGCTAGTTCACTTTGTGATTCTTGGGAACTCGCTCTCTGCTTCATCTACTATGTCTCTTTATGATTTCTCAATTTCCAAATAACCCTTTTGTTACCCGCGTGCTTTCCTTATATAGCAATTGTGTGAAAATTCCTGGAGAAGTTACCCGAGCTGTGTTTTAAATGAATTGGTGTTTCTCGCGTACCTTCCATTGAATTCCCTTTACATCTCCAATTGGTGCAATTAATGCTATGTCCCATCGATCATTCTTTTCATTCAATTTTTATATACACCTCCAGTTGGTGCCTATTTTTCGTAACCGCCATTTTTCCAATTTTCCATCTTTTTCTGACAATTGGTCCTTTTTCCGGTGCACTAACTATTCCAAGTGTGTGTTATGTTTTTTGGACTGTGTGCATGGAAATTATGTTTTCGTCACCCTACCTCTCCTTTATCTGGGTGCTATCTTCTAATGTCTGGCGTTGTAACCCCTCTATTGTTGTGCACAATCCTTTGTTGCCTGGTGCATTTTTGTTTTCTTTTTTTTTAGGTGCTAAGAGGTCGATTGTCCCTATACAGTTCCAATCAACTCCCATTGATCATTCCTCTAAGTCATGTTCCTCCCAAATCCCTCAACTGTACATATCCCCCATCTGTGCAAACCTTTACTTCATATGTTGGTCCCAACCAATGCATTCTGAGTTTTCCTGGGTGTTGAAGATATTTACTATCGTATACCAAAACTAGGTCTCCTTCCCTGAGAATTTTCTTCTTGATATGTCTATCATGCCAAGATTTTTCCTTGCTTTATGTACCTCTTGGTGAAACCCTGCTAGAATCCTATATTCTTCCATGATCATCAACTGACTTAGCCTTTCTTGTACTGTGCCTAGCTCTATCATGTTCATAATTTTTGCTACACACAGACTAGGTACCAAAAACTCTAATGGAGCCACTACTTCTTGTCCATGCACCAATCTAAATGGTGTCTGCCCTGTTAATTTTTTACATGTGGTCCTGTAAGCCCATAGTACTATTGGTATCTTCAAGTCCCAATCGTCCCTATTGACATTGCAGATATTTGTCAGTGCATTCTTGAGGATCTTATTAAAGGATTCCACTGTTCCATTTTCTTGAGGATGATACGGTTTACTCTTTTGATGATGAACTTCGAACTCCTTAGTCATAGCCTTAATAGTGTTGTTAATGAAGTGAGTTCCTTGGTCACTCATAAAAATCCTTGGGCATCTGAATCTAGTGATCACTTGCTCAAAAAAGAAGTGTGGTGTTGTCTCTATCTACCTAACTTCTATCATATTATAAAATTACGAATATATTATCAGAGATCGTGAAATAGATCCTACAAAGCCAACTCACTCGAAGTATCTAAACAAACCTCTATACTAGGAATTATTTCTCGAATCTCAAGAACAAACTAAAAACTATGAAACAAATCAATCTTCGGGAAATATTTTACAAATATTAGAAAAGAAAATTAGGGAACCAACTCCCTTGGTAAATGTTTTGACTCCTTGGGTCAATTCTATAGATTTTTGTCAGATGCTCCTGCATTATACTCTCGATGAAGAAAATAATTGTTCATAAGGCCTTCAAGGTCTGCACCATACTTGGAAATCTCTACAGTTTTCATCCAAGTGAAATCCAGGAAGAATAAGGGATTTTGAGGACACTGAATCCATATGTGTGATGATAATCAATAATGCTAAAGAGAGAATAGGTACAAGTGTAAAAATTGTCACCCAAGGTTGAGTTATGACTCATGTAAACCTAGACATGTCGTTTGTAGGGAAGATTACGAAAGCTTCTCCTAGTGTACCATATTTTGATGTGGTTGGACAAAAGGAATATCTAAACGATACCATTGAATTAATATAGTGATCATGTCCTAGATCCTATAAATATAATTATTAATATAGTTACTTATTTTATACTTTTTTAAGAATTTGGAGTGATGAGAGATCCCATATGAGACTCTTTAGTGTATTAGCGTAATATTTAGGAATTTTGGTAGAGGTGGAAAAAGTTTCTTTGTGTTCAATTAAAAAAAAAAAAAAGGCAAGTGAGAGAATTCAATATATATGGAATTGTTAGAGGATACAAAGTGTAGGATGTAATGTTGGACTTGTGAAGACAATATGAAGATTCAATATATAGTTCTTGATATGACTATGTATATTTAATATCATGGCTATTTGTTATAGTGTTAGTTTTGTGCAATGGTAGTGTAACCATTGATCAGGTCTAGGAGAAGAAGGATTAAAAAATGTAGGGTTATATGGATGAGGAGTAAAGGCTATAAGACTATTGGGAGCACTCTAAATGTGGGGTTTTTAATGAGAATTATGGTTTTGGAGGATTGGAAATTGGTCCACCATTGAACTTTACATTCAAACTCCAAGGCATCTTCCAAGTCCTAGTCAAGGGAAACACTTTCAAGTATGGAAACTTTGAATCTAAATAAATATAATACAATAGAATTAAATTTAACAATAAATACCTCCTCTAGATATAGAACCTGGATTTGAATGCAAATCCTAGTGAACACCTCAATGTACTATTGTAATTTCTTCATAGGTTCTTGAAAGAGATAATACCATCTGGACAATAGATTTGTGAGGTGGATTGGATAGTAAAAATTCTATTTGAGGATGTAAAGGAATACCTCCCAATTTGTAACATCCGCAACCATGAACTAGCTTGGGAAATGCCACTACTCAGCTCTGACCTAGTTGTGATACCAAACTGTAGCATCCTCGGCCCTCCATAGAGAGCGGGTAATGCTACCACTGCGGAACATTTGCATATAAATATATATCATGAATTTTAATCGAAATAAAACACATAACACAGAGTTACTGCTACCATACAGATTCAAATGTAATAGACAGTAATTCATATACGCAACAAAATACATGATAACATTCCATCATCACAGGCATTCATAACATAAAATTAAGCATGTAAATGATACTTATCTTTTAGCTGGAGTAAATCCACCAACTACGTGAAGACCTTCCACGAACCTCCCAACCATAGACCACAGTTCTCATCACGCTCAGTAGTGGGTCACCCCCGAGCTGGGACTAAGCTCCACTGGGCAAGGGATTCCTAGGCTAGGCAAGGTCAATAAGGATCACATTTTCAGAGGAAATATTTTCTTCCAGGAGCCACTTACGCCCACTGCCCACAGACTCTCATTCCCCACATGTTTGTCCCACCCTAGGAGTAGACACCTTCATTGTCCTATAGTCCTACGGCTGCTAAACCTCCCTTGCCTTGGGCTTCAGCAACATACTGGATCATAATTCTCCGAGCTCTGTGGTAGCTATAAGACCCCTTCTAGGAGTTCTCACTTCCTCTATGCACTCTCTCACATGGAGAGAGTCTCTCATAGGCATGCCAACCTACCTCTTCAACCAATTAATACTCAATTCCCATAAGGTAAGGATAATAGCACATAAAAAACATTTGTTTAAGTCATGGGAGACAACTAGTACAGGGAATTAGGTATGGACGTCCAAAAACGACAACAACCCACTAAGATGCAACACAACTAAGGTAATACACAAGACAACAACCTAAACAGTTAAGGCATCAACTAAGATTTGTAGTGTGGATAAACCTTGGTTCATGGGACACACAGGTTGGATTTTTCCCTTCCCTCTAGTTTCTCGAATGTGCCAGTTTATGCCGAGGGAAGAAGCAGAGGCCAGCGATTCAAGAGGAGGATTGAAGAATGAGAGAGAGACCCCTAACACAGCTAGCTCATCAATTTTAAATGCATGCACCTAGGTCAACACTTGTCTTCCTGGAGCCGCATGAGTTCCACTTAACACACATTCCCTTTACAGGAACTTAGGACAACATTCAACATGTCCACCTTAGCCTTCAGGAAATAATAATAAATTATTATCCCCTTTAGAGGTAAGCCCCCTATATTATCATGTAGGCCCACACACTTATCCTCCTCCCTTACCCAAGCTTATGGAAGCTTAGTCCCCCATCACTATTTCTTCGCGGTCATTCTAAACGCAACGATGCTTATATTTTATTAATGATCTGCATAATTACATAAACAAAATCAGGCTCCTAGGCCTAATAAACACATAATCCCACCATCTTATATACACTTGGATCACCATCCTATAAACATAATTACAATTCATGATATAATTAGGGCACATCCTTGGGGATATTATAATCCCCTCCCCTTATTTTTTCACTATCCTCAATGCAACTCTTTACACAGGATCAACAAGATTTCCAAAATCTTCAAAAAGATGTGCGTATTGTGCCCGCATAGCATCCTCATGTTCCCATGTCATGTCCTCGGGACCGTACCTAGTCCACTGGACCTTTACAAGCCCTATGGATCAATTTCAGAGCTATTTGATCTTCTGGTCTAATATGCGCACCGAATGCACTTGCAAGACGCCTTCTTGCTTCACCTGAATCACATTCCAATCAATAACATGATTAGCAATAGGTATATATTTATTAAGAAATGAAACATGAAACACATTATGTATAGTCATGGATGTAGGTAATGCAAGCATATATGCAATATATATATATATATATATATATATGTATATACAGGCAATTCTAATAACATTAAAACTTGTATACAAGATACACAACATACAATAAATAGAGAATTGTACTTATCTTTTGATTGAGAAGACTTCCATATCAGCATGGTCTAGGCCAAGGTACCAAACCTCAGAAGCACTCCAACCAATGGTCCCTCATTCCCCACATGCCTGTCCCAACCCAAGAGTGTACACCTTCACTGTCACACATTCCATCGGTTGGTACACCTCCCTTTCCTTGGGCTTCAACAATAGGCCAGACCAGAAGTCTTAGAGAACTATGGCTCGAGGAGTTCCAACTGCCCTCAGAGGTCTCCAATCTGCATCTTCCCCAAGCTACTCTTTGTAATCAACATTCTAACTTTAATCAACATCATCTCATCTGCATCACCCACATTCAATTATCATGAGAAAACATAAAAGAATTCATTTAGGAACTCCAAATTAGTTCAAAAAGGAATTCAACTTTTTCCCCAAAACAGGAAATTCCATTTCATAATTCTTTTTGGTTGTTGCCAAATTAGGATTGCAAACTTCCTTGTGGTTTTCCACAAGCACCAAACTACATACTATTTTCCTGGAAGGCTTCATCTTGCATACTGCCAACAATTGTCATTATTTCCTGTACATCATAATTCAATTGCAATATGTACATAACCACATGCAATGATATTAGAATTTTCTTCATCTAGCAATTCAATCATAATTACCCAACAATTTAATAAACTAGAACGACACATCATTCTATGCATATGCATGTTCACAATAATATTTGTAAGTTCATTACTTATTTTTCTGAACAATAAAATTTCCTATAGTCAATGTTCATGTGACTACTTGACTTGCAACTTTCCTATTGCAATGTCTAACACCTCCCTGAAATGTCCTCAACTTCATGAGTTAACAACATTTCAGTTGTTAGTAACAATTATTTCCATGCAATAATATATATGCATGTACTTACAAAACACATTCAATCATTGCATTTAGTATACAATTCTGTCACTTATTATGCATGAGTACAATTATGAATGCATAATTAATCAGTGCACCTTGCATTGGATTACATAATGCTCTTTATCTCAGTCATGTATCTCACCATCCATAAGTTGGAATTTTGGCCAATGTGTTGACACATTCTCCACACACTTCCTATTGTCTTCCCAATTAATTGGATGCCTTCCTTTTCGACCTGAACACTACATCAAGAATATAATTATGTGGTGTTCATTATTGTTAGCAAAAGGCTTGCAGTCCAAGATTTAATTAAAGGTAGGAAGATTTTATTACCTGTGTGGCTCATAACCTTTCCATATCCATACCTTGCCATATCCAACTAGGTCCTGGTCTCATACATGGCTAGTTTACTGGCATTCATTCCTATAACCAATTAGTATCTTTAATTCTTTGGTTATTACCCCATAACCAAATTAACATGACATTCTACTATGTCAGTGTGTGTATTTTTTTTTGTTTGTTAATTTGTGCGGAACCTGTTGGGTACGCGATTAACCTGTGGCTTGAGAAACCACGACTCAGGGGCATCTAAGCCGTCAAAATCACCCGGGGATCGCACCCGGCCTGAGACACACCAACCCTTAACATGGTTGGATTTTTTGTCCCCGCAGGTTTCGAACCGGTGACCTTAACATCACGGAGTGGCTTAACAACACACTCCATCACCGACTGTCCTACACCTCAGGGACATGTCAGTGTGTGTATTAAGAAGCTAAAACGATTTGAATTAATACAGGCCTCCAACCTTTACCACATCCAGTGGTAAGCATTCAATAATATAATCATGTGATTTTGTAAAATAACTCTGGCTAAGGAAATTATTGCCTAAATTTCCTTTCAACAATTATGCAAAAAGAGTAATAAAAACTCATACCTGCATGAATGACATTGATAAATTTTAGACTACCTAAATTTTTGATGGCAATAGAAGCTTTCATGCTTCTTTTTATCAAACTTATAATCAACACTTCAGCTTTATGTTGCTTCCATCCTTATGCAACAACATCATCAATAACACTTGCAAACATGTAAGCATTCTTTCCTCTGGCTGAACGAACAAGCCGTAACATACTTGCTGCCACAGAAATTGTAGCAACTTCTTTCTCCCTATAAAATTTTTTCTTGTTGATCCCATAAGTCTACAATTCTTTCCAGGTTCTTGGATCTTCTTGTGCTCTCATTGTAGTCACTGTACATGACTATTTTTGTCCTGAGCACTTTCTAGCCAAATCACTCTTGGTTTCCTTTGCATTTATAGTCCCAAACTAAGTTGATATTAACCTTCATCTTTCGTTAATTTCCTGGGTCCAACTAACCCAATCTCATACTTGGATGAATCAAATTCCACACAAAGTTGTTTTATAGACTCTGGATTCTTCAACATCCACTTACTCTTCAGGACTGAACTTCTTCAGCCCTTTCCCAATGGAATACTTTAGTACTTGAGGTTTTCTTGTACTCTCTACTCCTCTTTTTCTAGCTGCATAGAGTTAACTGAAAGTCCTTCTTTAACCTTACCATCATAGATTCAAGTGATACCTCCAACCTCTTGGGTTGTCACTCATGGATCTATGGATATTCATTGTTATATAAGGAGTGTGTCTCCTGAATTAACCTGGTTATGATCCCATAACCAATCATATCATAATATGAAACTTACATTTTATCTAAGTGCATTCTAGCATCAACAACACTTACACACTCTAGGCCTTCAGCCATTACATATCAATTTAAATATTGAAAATTAACTGAGGGAATCCTTACCTCGATCCCCTTCAACATGTATGCATCAACATAAACTAAATGCATATCTGCCTGGTTTTTACCAACCTACTTGTTGTTATCTAAACAACTGATATTTGTATAAGCTACTCACAGAATTCCCCCTTCATCATTTTGATCACCATTCCTACCATCATCATGGGTCTCCACCTCGATGGAAATTATAAGAAACAACAACATCGACATAATGCATAATCCATCCTTTAGTCATACTCAAACATTATTTAATAATAACAGACTATTCTAAGTTCACCAGCATGTTATATCCATATCCAAGCATGTACATATGCAAAATTGCACATCCATATTGATGAANGACCCCCTTTTCTCCTTTAGGCACAGGTCCTGACAGACCAGTAGGCTATTCCTGCGTGCTTCCAAAACTCCAAGTTTTGGTTTCATTAGCCCTTTCCTTCGTAAGAACGTGGGCTATGACCTCATGGAAAACTATTATTGCGGACATGGGAAAGAGTGGTTTTAGGCCAACCCACTTTTCACCCCACAATTCACCTCCAACTGCCACGTATCACTTTGTTAAAACTATGGTATAAATTGCAGCCCGCTCTCAGATTTTTAACATCTGAGCCAGTTCTGGCCCCGCAAATCAGCTCGTCCATCGATATCCAATCTCTTGGAAATGATCCACAATCAATAGATGCTATCTATCCTACTTCCAAACGTGATCTTGAATCTACATGATCTGTCGACACATAGCTCCCTTCCAAATCAACTGCTACAGTTGATTCCGACTCTTTGGACCTTAGGAGTTTCAACTCTCAACTTTCTTCTTTACCCGTATGGAAATATTCTGGAGTGGAAGATCTATTAACACTTGTCCTCAACAACTGGATGTCTCTGATGAAATGCAGCTCTCTGGACTTCGGGAGTTCTCACATCTCCACACACACAAATCTCTGAAGTGAATTTCCCCGGAGTGACGGATATTCTGCCACACATCCTCTCCAAATCAATGGCCCTGATTCTCTTCGGAACTCCAGCTCTTTATGATAAAGACCATATCAATGGTCCTTCTAACTCTTCCTCTATCAATGATCGAGATCTCCTTCAGGACTTCAGGACTTTGACAAGTCCACTTCTCCTGTGCACACAAGGGTTAAGTCTCATACGCTTACCCCCAGATCCAACGGTCGCTCGTCCTTCACACTCAGACCTAATGGATGGGATCCATTCCTCTACTCTGCACTTCCTTTGTTCTGTTGGACACTGATCTAATGGTCTAGGCTCCTCCCCACAATCAATTTGATGGTTGTTGTCGCCCCTCCTCTTGATATTTTGACTTCTTCGACCTTGGAAGATTTTGTCAGTGTTCAAAGGATTTAGCCTTTGACCTTTCTCCTACGATTTTGCCTCTTTCATATTGTCTTCTCTCTCATAAGATTTATCTCTTATGAGATTTTCAATTTACTCATTATCCTAAGGGTCTCGACCCTTTTGTTTCCTTTCAAAGGAAAACTTTGTGCCCTCCTGGAAACCTTCTGCTCAAAGCACACCTTGTTGAGCATTTTCTACAAAGTGTTCAACATCTCTGTGAGTATCTTCCTCTAATACTCTTCTCTCTGAAATTGACAAAGATTTATCTTTGTGCACACTTTCACTCACTCGATTCTCACCTGACAGAGCCCTACAGAGTTCTCAGTGACTCTATCTCTCTTTGAACTCAACACAGAGTTCTTCTTGTGCATTCCTTGCACTTCTGCTGATGAAGGTTCAACGATATCTCTCCTGAGATTCTCAACGATTAACTTACCTCTGTCAACGCACTCCTTGCAGACAATGTGCACTCCTTTCACTTGAAAACTCAAAGAAGAGAAACAATTGAAACTTATCCAATACTTCACCAGTTTACACATTCAAACCAATATGATTTAAGAAAACATTTAGATTTAATTTTCTTTCTGAGTTCTTCTGTGTTATGTAATCATTTTTGGGCCCTTTCTCTCAATCCCCAACCCATGCAATCATGGGTTGTGACCAAGAACTAGATCACTAGATGCTTACTTGTGCCTTCGGCTTCGAAAGATTTCAAAGAACCACACAACAATATCTCAGAGTTCCAGATTACCGAACTTGCGACGTAGGGTAGATCAAGTGTCCACATCTATTCAGAATCTAACGGCTAAAACTTACTATGGAACCTTAGGTGTCTGAGTTTTGGGTCTTTGGGTCTTTGGGACTTCAGATCTTCAAAGTATCTCGAATCCACACATCTGAACTGTTAATCTTCAAACATTCCCAATCACCTTTGGTGATGTCATTACATCACATCACTTAACATTTTCCAATTGCATGGGCATGCAACAGTGATTTGGAGAAACCCACCTTTCATCCCATAATTCTTTTGACACTGACACATAACCCCTTAGTGAAACCAGGGTTTGGATTGTGAGACCACCTTGGAAAATTAACTCCAGTGAAACTTGGATCCCCACAATGCCTCCTGGCCATTGATCTTGATGTATAGTTATCAATGCCAGTGTGGTCCTCTAACCCTTAACTTCGTTACATAACCTCGGCCCCACTAACCATGCTCATATGGAGTGCCATGTGGCGGAATACTAGTAGATGACTCGTGGCCCAATCAGATGGGTGTCACATGTCACATTCCATATAGAATTTCAAACTTCTACAGGTTCAAAACCCATTGACACGTGGCACACAACCCATGTGTGCACATCAAACCAAGTAACATCACCATGCCACGTCACTTCAGAGTTTCATACTTTGTCCCTTCTCTTGTTTCTGGTATCAAACTTCACTGAAGTCATGAAATCCGAAGGGCTTCTAGGTTAACTCCTCTACACCTTCCCTAGATCTAACAGTCGTAAGGGATTTTCCTTCCTTCCGAACAGATCCTATGACGAAGAACAAACTCTATTACTCTACGGATTTCCAAAGGAATTTATGGTTAACTGCCTCGCAACATTACCAGATATGATGGTCATGAAGGATTCTCCTCCTCTTGAATAGATCCTAAGGTCCACATTACTCTGCAGCCCAATACCACGTCTATCGTGGTTTTACAACACTTCTACTCCTCTTGAGCTTCGTAACACAACGAAGGTAACTTCTTGGCACTCAGGAAGGTTTTGAGGTTTGAAATTAGTCCTCCAGACACAATTTCCTCTTGAAACCTTGGGTCCAATGACCACTTAACCAGCCCATCAAGGATCAACATTGAAACCATGCTCTGAACTCAAATTTTATCTACCAACAACAATTCTTTCCGAAAATTTTTCTTCAATTTCCACTAACATGGCCCATCAGGCTCAGTGTTAAAAACCATGGCTCTGACACCAATTTGTAACATCCCTGGCCATCAACCGGCTTGGGAAATGCCACTAATCATCTTTGACTTAGATGTGATACCAAACTGTAGCATCCTTGACCCTCCACAAAGACCGGGTAATGCTACCAATGTAGAACATTCACATATAAATACATAACATGCATTTTAATCAAAATAAAACACATAACACAAAGTTACTGCTACCATACAATTTCAAATGTAATAGATAGTAATTCATATATGCAATGGAATACATGATAACATTCCAGCATAACAGGCATGCATAACATAAAATTAAGCATGTAAATGATACTTTTCTTTTAGCTAGAGTAAATGCACCAAATACATGCAAACCTTGCACAAACCTCCCAGCCATAGACCACATTGCTCATCACGCTCAGCAGTGGGTCACCCCTGAGTTGGGACTAAGCTCCACTAGGAAAGGGATTCCTAGGATAGGCAAGGTCAACAAGGAGGTGACACAGTTTGAGAGGAAATATTCTCTCCTAGGAGCCACTTATGCCCACTTCCCATAGACTCTCATTCCCCACATGCCCCTTCCACCCCAAGAGTATACACCTTCACTTCCCTACAGTCCTTCGACTGCTAAACCTCCCTTTCCTTGGGCTTCAACAAGACGCTGAAATAGAATTCTCTAAGCTTTGTGGCTGCTACAGGACCCCTTCCAAGAGTTCTCACTTCCTCCATGCACTCTCTCACCTAAAGAGAGTCACTCATAGGCCTGACAACCTACCTCTACAACCAGTTACTTCTCAATTCCTACAAGGTAAGGATAATAGCACATCAACAACATTCAGTTAACTCACGGGCTACAAGAACTACAGGGAATTGGGTATGGACGTCCAAAAATGGAAACATCCCACTAAGACACAACATAACTCAGATATTACATAAGACAACAACCCAAACGGTTAAGGCACGAACTCAGATTTGCAGTGTGGATAAACCTTGGTTCACGGGACACACAATTTGTCTTTTTCCCTTGCCTCTAGTTTCTCAGATGTGCCAAGTTATGTCGAGGGTAGACGTAGAAGCCAGTGAGTTCAAGTGAAGGATCGAAGAATTAGAGAGTGACCCCCAACACAGCTGACTCATTAGTTTTAACTGCATGCACCTAGGTCAACACTTGTCTTCCTGGAGCCACATGAGTTCCACTTAGCACACATTCCCTTTACAGGAACTTAGGACAACACTCAACATGTCCACCTTACCCTTCAGGAAATAATAATAAATTATTATCCCCTTTAGAGGTAAGCCCCCTTGCTTAGCCCCTAGGCCCACACACTTAGCCTCCTCCCTTACCCAACCTTTTGGAATCTTAGTCCCCCATCACTCTTTCTTCATGGTCAGTCTACACCCAGCGGTGTTTATATTTTATTAATGATCTGCATAATTACATATACAAAATCAGGGTCCTGGCCTTTAACACCTAGGCTCCCCAGCCTAATAAACACATAATCCCACCAACTTATATACACTTGGCTCACTAGCCTATAAAAATAATTACAATTCATAATATAACTAGGGCACGTCCTTGGGGATATTACACAAGTGGTGATACAATGAATACATCCTCTAGATCTAGAACCCGAAGTTTAATGCAAAGCCAAGTGAACTCCTCATTGTACTATTTTAATGTATTCCTAGGTTCTTGAGGGATGATACCATCTAGAAAGTATATTTGTTAGGTGACTTGGATGGTAAAAATTCTATCAGAGGGTGTGAAATAAAACCTCCCAATAGGTCCACACAATTTGAAGAAAAATTAAATAACTCATGCACATAGTCGGAGGGATGGAAAGACACATTTACATGCGTACACTCAATACAATCAAGTCAAAATAGAAATATTGAAAATAGGATGAGATCCTTAAGTGATAGATGTTGATTTTAATGTTGTTGGAAAGGTGGGTGCATCCTCCTTAAGGAGGAAACCTATGCTATCTCAAAGTGTGAATCTCAAAGATGATAACATTGATTTATATTGATGGTGATATAGGGGCCATTTATTAAACTATTTATTTTACACAAACAAACAAAAAATATTTTATTTTTTTGATCTAGAGATATAAGTCAACAATATAAAATAGCAAGCTGATACAAATAGAAACATATAACTAAGAAAATAATCAAACTTATTACACAACTTTAAAATTGGAACTCACTTTTTTCTTTCCATTTGATTTATCAACATTGTTGTCAATGTTCATTGAATCAATCACTAACTCGAGAAAGAATTATATGTTTCCAAGTCCTCAGAATAGTCATTGTTGCACATTGAACATTGGAAAACATCAATGTTAAGGGAGAACATAAAATTCCACATCAAATTACATTCAATAATATCTAAACACAATATCAATAAATGGATAACAGGAATACCTTAATGAGATCCTATTGGTTTCAAGAATAATTTATTATCTACTAAAAAGGGCCAACCAAGTGAAGGTGGAATCTCATTTGGCCCCTTCCCCCCCTCACATCACTCTTAACTTCCCATACCCAATCATGCATATTAATTTAAACAAAAATTGTATGACTAATAATTTATATTAATAATTTTTTTCCTCAAAATATTTACAATCAATTCTTTTTCGGTTTCTTCCTTTTAATAAAATTATTTAGTAATACATCATCACTACTAACATCATCGTCAACCCCTTCATGTCTTGGACCCTTTTATGGCAATGTTGCATGACTATGCACCGTCTCTACCATTTCACTACTTCTAGTAATATGACATACTACTAGACATTGTTTCACTACATGAGCATCCACTAGAACAATATAAAGTGTTCAAAGTACATGGTTAGTTATGATTATTCATATTAGTCTTTGATTGATACACATATTATGACTATTTTTTACCTGGAGGAGTATTCGAAACCATTGGTTGGGTTGTCTTCGGTTCTTCTTCTTTGTGAGCATCAACCTCATCTACATCCTCTTCCATTCAAACAAGAAATGTTATAATTACACCATTTGAACTAAATATCACTAATCTTCAATATATACAAACGATTTTAAATACACATACCGTGATGGGTCTACACACCAACAAAACCATGGGGTTCCTATCCAATACCGTTGTCGAATGAACTGGGGTTGCTTCCATGCTTAAGAAAAATAGACACATTAATTGATGTGATAAATCAACTGTCTATATATGCACTTACAAGTAATGAACTATTACAATCTTTTAATTCTACTTACCATCTCGCACGAAGGGTCAGTTGATTATGTTTGCCCAAATATTTTTCTATGTTCAACCACTAATTGAAAGACAAAATTGAAATCGATATTCATGTCTTCTTCGATGGACACATTGTTGAACGTATCCCCCTGCATTGCATAATATGATGAATTTCTCTTGTTGTTTGCAATTAAAAAAACAAAAATGTATGATGATATGAATAATATGGTAAAATCATTTGGTACTTACATTTCATAATTTTAATCTTAGGTATCCACCTTGGCCAAGTTTGTGTTGCCCATGTTTTTCCATTCTTGCCTTGGTGGCTTTCGATGTTTTCCTTGAGCCTATGAAAATTTTCAAATACATACTTATACAATGCACTTTTTTCTATAGATCAACTAAAGGAAGTTCGACATATTCAATTCAAAATATCATTTACCTTCTATGGCCAGGTGGTGTCTTCCCTTCATGTCTTAATGATATCTCCTTTGCATCCTCCAGTATATTCTTTCATTCCCTCTCGAGAATGGTGATAGGACAATCATGCTCAGGGTTTTTTACCAATTGAGTCCTATATTGATCTCTGACATATTTCAAATATGTACCCACCTTCGAGGTGATATCTTGTTTTTTGAACAAATCACCAAACATGCTGACCAAATGGTTAATAAGTTTGTCTTTCAATTTTTTTTCTGGGAATTCCACTATGTGCAAATGGTGGGACCAAAAATCTCTAACTCCTTGTCATGTAAGGTCCTGTAAAAAATTTTGTTTCTTGTAAAAAGATATGATAATTAGTTTTAAAAAATTTGAAAGATGGAGGTTTCAATATTTAAATAATAAGAATTAACTAAGATATTAATAACTACCTCAGACTTGTGGCATCTTCAAGGGAACAAAGTTTTCATCCATCAAAATTTTGACCAATATTGTTCCCGTGCTTTGAACACATGTTGCTCTAGTGTTACAGTGCATAGACTCTTCTTCATGAGATTCACCATCTACTAAACCATCATGTGCACCATGTTCTAGCGTGAATGGTGGGCGAATCTCATGGGACCCAGGAGCTTCAGTTGTCCAAACCTCACACTGAGAAGAAAATATCCTCGAAGGTATGTGTCTCGTGGTAGGAACTCTGGGATTTGTGCACCACTACTAGCAGTAATGTCCTCTGAACCAAGATCTTTCATCAATTACAAATATTTATGTAGAAAGAAAGAATTTTTAGTTTAGCTCAGATAAACATATGAAACATAAATTCATAAATTAATATATGTCATAAATAATCTATTTATAAATGACGCTTTCCACATATATATATATATATAGTCTACTCTAACTCTTTCATATTTGCTATGGTATCCTCTGTGTTGAAACAAAGTTTATGTTTCTTCTCTAAATCCAAATCCCCATTTTTCTCTGGTTATGAAGCCGCCCTTAGTTGTAAAAAGGAATCAAAAAGTCTTTCGGGATTTTCGGGTTTCAAGGTTTGGATATTCACAAAGTATGCTTTTTAATAACAACTCTAAAGTCTCGATACCGAAATCCCAAAAAAGTAATTGTTTAGAATGAATTGAACCGATTTTAAAGTAATAATTAAAAATGTTAACGGTTTTCTAATCCTTTCACATGTTTTTTTCGGCCATCTCAACTTAAAAAGCATTTCAAATGTCCCGAAGTGATTTTTACGAAATACCTTTTAATCATCATTAATTAAGTTTTAAAGCATACTTAACAAATCGTTAATCAGTTTCAATTTGGGAAATCAAAGAGTCAAATTTGTGTCTCCTTAAAACCTCGATTCCTGAAGTCGTGAAATTCTTAAAAGCTAATGCTATGTTTATTAAGAAGTAATAAGGTTTAATGATAATAAATCCCATCGCGATTTCACAATTCGGGATTTCTTGCGTTAAAGAGTCGTAGGAGTCCTGATACTCCAATCCACGAAAAGTAAATACTAACCCCTAATCGTGATTAATTAAAGGGTTAAAACAAGTGGTTAGTGCCTAAATAAATCCCATCGCGGTTTCACGATTCAGGATTTACTTGTGTCATACCTCTTATGGACACAATGCTCAAAACTCTGAAACACGAAATCCTGAAATAATTAAGCGCTTAAACATAATTAACTTAATTTTAAAACAAGCATTAAGGGTATTAAATAACTTTTCACATTTCCCTATTCGGGAGTTTTCGATGGCCTTCCTTTCGAAATCCCAGTTTTGAATCACTGAGATGTGGCAGTATCTATAATGGATTAATGGAGATATTTTTAACATAAAGTTCGTATCTTTAGGCGTACCATCCCCATTAAAGTATTTAATTTTTATCACCTATATCGGTACGCCAAATTTAAGACAGGTTAAAGGTAAATAAAGCTTTGCCATTTCAAATGTCATTCTTACTTTTAGACTAGGAGCGAGTTACATTAAGAAGAACTCACGCATTTCTTCTCTGCAACATGTTTTCATTTTAGCACAAACATCATGGCACCTAGAAAAGTGCCTAAGAAGAGTGAGGAGGCAAGTGAAAGCTCGAATCCGGATGGAGATGTTATATCCGACACTACACCACATGTTGTGGATTCAGTCTAATCCTGGAGGCATATTTTTGAAACCTTAGATTATGAGATTAGGAATTGCCCCGACGATTTTGGAAATGAAAGGACTAAAAGTAAACTTAGAGACATAGTAGAGTCTGAGCTTCATAAAATAGCCACATGGCCGAGACTCATGCCATACAATGACATGATAAGCTGGGATTTAGAGAAAACCGACATTCAGACAAGGAGCATTCTAAACATCCAAAAGGTCATCGTCGGCTCGTTCAGACCCAAGAACATCCAAGTAATGTATAAAATGCCCGCTACTACTAAATACATTTATAATGCCGAATTCATAGAGTAATTTCAAAGAAAGGAGTGTACAGATTTTGATCAAACATATCTAGGCATAATCAAAGAATGGTGGGAAATTCCAATGAGATTTAGAGTTGATACCCATGGTAGTTATGCCACAACTCTGTTAAATGAATACATGGTTTATATAGCTTTGATACTATGTAGATTTTTTGGGAAGAAAAAGCCTACCCATTTACCTGCAGAATGGGTGCCACTTATACACAAAGTAGCCGAGGGTTACAGTTTCAACTAGGGTAAAATTTTATCAGATAATCTAACTAAGGAGATTGCAGAGTACCAAATGGAAAAATTGAAACACCGACCTACATATTTTTACATGTCTTAATATATTATGGATGATATCTGTTCCATGACTCCTTTCCCCTTGATGAATTGGAGCTAGAACCTAGCCTGCGTGGAGCCCATTCATGTTTATCACTCTAAAATATGGGAGGATAATATTAAAGATTTCTTTTATGAAATCAGTCACTATGTATTGATACCTTCACACCAAATTTTGTATGGTTATGCACCCCCTCGTATTTCAAATCCAATCGTGGGAAACCTCAAGGTGATTGCAGATTGGTTTATTGAAGAGGGTTTCTCCTATGTTAGGGTTTTAGGGTGCTCGATTCCTCCCCAAGCACTTCCGAATAATAGCAGGGATGTGGCCTACCAAATAATAACAGGTGGCATCGACACAGAATTGAAAGCAGCTCAGAAGAAGTTTTGGCCACTTTTTCCTGTACAGATTGGGAAGTGTTCACTACTTAACTTTAGTCATTCCAAGGTTGAAGTTGTAGCACTAGAAGACATCAAATTGGTAGATCTTGAACTCAGAAAACATGACCCTTATCAAATTGTATGAAATCATCTTGCTCATTGCAATATGAAAATGTATGAACATGAAGCTTCTCCCTGTGACAACATGTTCAAGGGAGCCAAAACCTATGAGGAAATATTAGACAGAGTTTAGGCATTATCACCCGACCTACAAACCATCTTTCTGACTTTCCAGAAGCACAGACGAAGTGGTTTTCTGAAGATACTATAGGGAGAATCAATAACCCCTCTTCCATCTGAAGGAAGTGTTCCCCCAGGTTTCAGATCAAAGGCTCATGATAAAGGGACTGCAAAAGAAAATCCATAGAAGATTGAAGTGTCTTCACAAAAAGAATAAGCTTCACAATCAAATAATCCAGGGTCTGAAACAAGTTCCAAATATGAGACTCCTTCAAAGTCAAGTCAAACGATTCCATGTTCATCATCAACTATTCCTATTGATATCCCCAAAACAGCAGGAGAAACTTATTCTTCAGAATTGGGCAGCCCTATTACTTCATTAAATCCTTACAGTCAACTTTTGGGACCCCCCATCTAGAAGTCATATATGTAAGTGACCTTAATCCTATCTCTAGATAATAGATACCTTCCTCCGAATAATTTTTTAGTAGGAAAAGGAAAGTTGTAGTAAAACAGAAAATGCATCTGAGAGAAGGCACAATGGTGAAGAAACACAGAGCACTCGTAGATGGGCAAAACCTAGAAGAGGAAGATTTCTCCATAGAAGTAGAAAGCTCTATGGTAGCTTTGGCAACTGCCAATTTATTCTCATTTGACTCTCTGAAAACAAGGCTGAAGTAGAAAAATCAAATGATAGCTTAGTTGCGGGACCAAATAAGGCACACAAAAAATAATATTCGAGAGGAGGTAAATCAAAGAGTTGAAAACGCTAGGACTGCTGACAAGCAGGAAATGCAATTGTTGAAGTCTATTTTAGAGGAAGCGAACAAGTAGATGCAAATGAGTCAAGTACAGGTTATTTGACAGAAAGATTTAGTGAGATAGCCACAGGCTGAGTTAAATAACATTGAAGGGAAAGTTGTGAATATAAAAACATTTCAAGCCCAAGCACTAGAGGTGCATGAGAAACTACAAGAAGAACAACAAAACATGCTTTCTAAAATAGAAGTCGTTCAAAACTAATTCCTAGAAATAAGCCACTCACTGGATAACCTTTCTTTCAAGGAAAAAGAGGCTACAACAGCTTGCACTGATTTTCAAAAGGTAGTAGAATTTTTGGCTAGAGAGGAAGTAACAACAATCCCAAAGTTGACTATAGAAGAAGAGATCAAGGGAGACATCATATTAAAAACATGGGAGACCAATATTGCCGAAAGCAGGAAAATGGAAAGAGAAGTTAAGAAAGAATGTGAAGAGGTCTTTGATCAGCTAGATACAAAAACACTGGGCATTGGTAAAGGTGATTGTCCTGGGCTATTAGGACAAATCAATGTTGTAAGGCATCAACTGCATATCAAGGAGAGTTGGAATGAAGCCCAGCTCAAGATTTCAAAATTGAAATAGCTTGACATCACCCAAATGGATAAGTGGCTAATAAGGCCGAATCTATAGTTGCAGTCAACAAAGTTTGAAAAGGGAAAGATTGAAGACAGACTGCCCCAAATTCAGAGGAAGTTGTATGTGTTTGAAGCAAAGGATATGAAAAACCCTTCCAGAATTTTGGTGCAGTTTCTTGACATGTGCATCGAGTGTTTTGGACCGAGCAAAGGAAGTTCTTCCAAAAAATGTTGAAGTAACACATGTATACTCATTTTTGTCCAACTGGTAGAAAAGTAAAAAGTAACCAAACAAAATGGTTCAAATTTTGTATTCTGTAACCATTAGAACCTAAGAGATTAGGAGAATACCAACCATCTAGGGTTGATAATTTTCTTTGTATAAATACAATTTTGAAAGATCAAACTAGGGGGGATTTTTTATACTTGGCCAATTATAGTAAAGAAATTTTTCATTTGCTAGAATTAATAAAAAATAAAATCGAAGACTCCAGATCCCGTCAAGTTTGAGTTATGTGTTCCTCTGTTATTTCATATTTAACATCATTTCTTATATATATTTGATGAATGCTTAGTTGCAATTTAGTACAACCTCTAGTGTGGTGATTGATTATGTTAGTCATCTAATCATTTACAGATTTTCCTCTGTATCAGCTATCAACAAGTATAAGACCTTTGAATTGCTTAGATTTCTATATCTTATGCTTCATTAAATTTTTTCTTGTCTATTGTCTTCTTCTGTCACAAAGTGAGATTCTTCTGTGGTTGATTCCTTACCTTGTTCCATAGCTTTGTGTTTTCTTTCATTTCATGCATGATTTTTAGTTTAACTTAGATACAGGAAACGATCTTTTATTTTGTTATACTATTAATTCAAAATTTGGGATTTTTTCTTACATAATCTAAAATAGATACAACAACCTAAAAAAAAAAAAAAAAAATCTTTAAAACTCTTTTTCCTCCATGACTGTACCTGTTACAAGACAACCCAATATCGAACCTTGTCTCACAGATCAGACCAGTATCGCTTTAACTCTTTTTAACACCATCTTAAAAACTGCAACCACATGGGTTGAACTTGAACGTTCATGGGCAGTCATTGAGAAGGACATTATCATCCAGGAACAATTGGAAGCTAAACAAAGACAACTCAAAAATCATCCATATCTTCTTTTCCCCTAAGAGTTTTTTTTCCTTCCTTTATATCATAGACCTTCTTTATTTCCGTATTCCTAGACTTCATACTTTCAAGCCTTAAGTATAAACTGTGGAACAACATCTTTTTGGTGCCGTTGTCGAGGATGGAGAGATGAAATTACTTTCCCCGAGAGAACGACATTCACAAGTTTCCTTCTTTGATAGTGAACAAAGATTGAACACATTATAAAGGCTAAGTTTTATTATTGACTTGGAGACTCCAAAATTTTAAATAAGTTGGCATCCGGTCGAGGGAACACTAGACAAAACCTAGATGATAAGCAAACCTCACTTGTTTTTTACCCTGAAAAAATACTGAGACCAAGAGGATTCCTTAAGTAAGATACTTCAGTTTACCAACCTAAATCCACACAGTCTAGGGCTAATATGCCACTTGAAACCATAAACCCTAAATTAGTTCTACCTGAAACTAAGACTGAATCTCATTCGACTACCTCCGGTGAAAGAGAAGGTGAGACTTCTACAGTAAAGTTTGTTTTGATTGATATCCCATCAGCTCTCCAACTAAATTTCCCAACCTCACAAAGTCTAGAAGAGTATACCATACACTCAGATTCGACCCCTGTAGGTTCTCCCATATACATTTCTTGCAAGTCAGAAGAACCGAGTCCCCATATCTCGTTTCCCCCTTTTCTAGTTTTTTCGTCTTCTGATAAGCAGTTCTCAGAATCGTTTTTGCTTCATCTCAAAGAAGATAAAGGATCATTATAAATATTTGAAAACCCTCTTTATAACGTATCGGTTTCCTCTCCTATAATATCTATGGTACCTGCCAGAGGAGGAGGAGGAGGGGGCAGTCAAGGCCCACCCCCACCCCCACCCCAGGATTTTCACTAAAGTAGTTTCCAGATATGCTCCTCTGGTCCTCCCAGTACCCCTTCATGATTTACCTGAAAACTACCTGAAAAACCTACCTAAGTTACAGGGGAGGGAGACTTAACCACAGCCGAACATATAAATTTATTTGATCAATTCACAGATATTCTTAGTCTCAAGCATGAAGACGTATATTCACGGTTGTTTGTTCAAACTTTCAAAGGACAAGTGAGAACCTAGTTTTGAAGTTTGCCCGCAGGTTCAATATTATCCTACAACGTGTTAGAAAACTATGTTCTCAGATAATGGGGTGAAAGGAAAGATCACTTATATTATTTAACTAAGTTTGGGGCTTTAAGGAAGAAAAATTCAGAAACTGTTATTGAATTCATCCAAAGATTTAATAAATTATATAACAAGATCCCAATCAAAGTTAAACCTTCCCATCCTACAACAAAGGTAACTTTTGCAGGATCTTTCGAACCTGATTTTTCACTATTATTGAGAGAAAGGAGAGCAGTTGAACTTACTCGAATGCAAGACGATGTCGTAGAAATCGAGTAAAATATGATGGCTTCTTGAAAATTAAAAACAAAAATGGAAACAGGAAACAAAGAGATTAAATGATTTAAGGAACAAGTAGGACCCTCCAAATCTAGGAGGTCTACATACAACAAGATGGATGATATGGAAAATATAATTAAAAAACTGTCAAATAAAATTTCAAATATGGAACTAGATCAATCTAAAGCAAATCAGTTCGTTAGGAGAGAATTCAGGAGGAACCCCAATCCTCAAATACAACAAAGACAAATTAAAAATGAATATCAAAAGGTTCAGACTCCTTTAAAAAATTAAAAATTTTATAGGAGGTAATGACATGCAAGAATTTGAGGATTTAGAAGAATATATTAATAATCTCGGTGAAGATTGTTATCAACCTCATTCAACTAGACAAGATTATGAGAGTTCTTTAAAAATAGAACATCGGTCTAATGAGGATAGCAACATAGATAATATAGAGGATTCTGCTTGCCAAGGAATCGCTGATACTATAATGGCCGAGCTCCAAAACAAGTATAATCTAAGGTCTAAAACTAAAAACATGATAACTACCCAACCAAAGAAAATCCTTCCAAGAGGCAAAGTATATGAACCAACCCCAAAGGGAACTGAAACACAGAACACCAGGATAAAAGGTGTTGACCCACAAGGTGCCAAAACTAAGACAGCTGAAACATAGACAACAGGAAAAAAAACAACTGAAAACAAATCAATACAAACAAATAAAGATGAAAAGAAGGAGACCGAAGTACTAATCAGATAAACTGAAAACATTATAGGAGGTTTCAGCCTAGAAAATGAGATTAACAAAATCAAAATACCAATATCTTTGGTTGAACTGGCAAAGAATCTCGTTTACAGAAAACAAATCACCAAAATGATAAATTATTCAGATATGGGAAGTCAAGATGATGTTATAAATTTGGAAGATTATAAACCTAATATAATTTTTGGTCCGCATTTTGAAGGGGCTAGAGATACCATTGCTCCTTTCTACATGATGCTAAACGTCCACGATCGCCTACTACATAATTGCATGATGGATTATGGAGCCTCGCATAACGTGATGCCCAAGTCCATTATGGATAGACTTGGCCTCGAAATTACTAGGCCATATGGAGACCTATATTCATTTGATTCAATAAAAGTTAAATGTATGGGCATGATTAAGGATTTAGTAGTAAATCTTACACAAATCCTAGTAAAAGTGTTCTAATGGATGTGGTTATTGCTGATATACCTCTGAAGTATGGTATGTTATTATCCAGGTCTTGGGGCGCTAAGATTGGAGGATCCCTTCAGCTAGACATGACATATTCCATGATTCCCATCTTCAGAGGGCAGTTCACTCGATTATACCGGGAAACACGGTTGGCATATACGGTAAGTGATCCTCATAATCCTAGCAATTACCCTATTTATGTTGCTGATCAAGACCTTGGAAATTGTATTTTATTGATCGATGACGATATAGATGAATGTGTTGAAGATTTCATAGAAGGAAATAAAACAGAAAAAATAAAAGAAATTATATATAGTACTGGAATCTGGAAAATGTATTTCGACGTTGCTTCATCATGTGAAGGAGCAGGCGCAGGAGTACTCTTTGTATCACCTAGATATGAGTTTATCATTCCTTTCTCTTATAGACTACAGTGGGACATAGACTACACAAATAATGTATGAAAATATGAAGCCCTAGTTTTGGGATTAGAAACTGCCAGAAAATTAAACATAAAAAACTTGGAAGTCTACAGAGATGCGGAATTAATTGTGAAACAAGTAAATCGAAAGTATCAGGCCAAACACCCTAGATTGAGATCTTATAGAAACTGCGCCTGGGATTTAATGGAAATTTTTTTCTCATCAATTAATGTCCATTGTTGGATCATTTTGTCATTGATGCCAATGGTTTGATTGATTGATGTCATTTATTGATGTCAAGTGATTGATTGATGACAAAGGATTGATTGATTGATGATTGATGTAATATAATATGTATTGTCCTTGATGAGAATGCATAGATGAAGATGGATCAACGAGTTGTCATTGATACATGATGAAGATGGATCGATGTGGTTCCATTGGTATATGATGCATTGTTGGAAAAATGTATAGATGAATCATTATTGTCTTATCATGATTGATAAGGTGTACAAATGGATTAACTCCAAAGTGGTCCCCTTATGGTGAAATCCCTCACGGGAAGACGCTTTACGGATTGAGTTATCCTAGAAGAATGGTTGGAGGACCCATGCTTGTATGAGGAATAACGAGATCAAGATCAAGGAAATTGTTGGTGAAACTATCCTAGATGGATAGTTCTTGTCATGCCATTTCTGGTGGTATGTGGAACGTCACATAATTCCTCACGGTTAGAGAGTTATGGCCATGAGAAGTTGGAGACCACAGGTTTGGGTAATGGACCCAAGATTGTTTGATGGGTAACGGTATG
>JASDQU010011471.1:0-14411 GCA_032191745.1 Picea mariana | reverse complement strand
CACACTGGGTGAACCACGTAAATCTGTGTCTCTCTTGTATTGTGTGTCTTCTGTGTTTTGTTTCTGCATTTGTTTTATTTTATTGCTCCGCAGTCCTGTTTTTCTAACACTTTGGCCATAAGCATAAAGTCATTAATCTTATCTTCACAAGCAGAATCACTATCTGTGTCTCCTGAAGAGTCATCTTTGTTTACACATAAACTTTTCTTTTTACCAAACCTCTTGGATTTGTACTTCTCTTCACCTTCAACATTACTGTATTTCTTCTTGTGTGGACACTTATATGAAAAGTGACCTATTTTTCCACAGTTAAAACATTTGAAGGGTAACTTTCCTTGGTACTTGTCTGATCCTTTCTTTAGTCTTCTCACAAATTTTTCTTCAATCTCATCAAGCTCAAAATCCTCATTCTTATATTCTTTAAATGATTCTTCTCTATATGTGGGTTTATCTTTACCTATCCTCATTTCATAAGCAGTCAGAGTTCCTAGGAGTTGGTCAATAGACAGAGTTTTAAGATCATTCAGTTCTTTTATTGCAGAAAATTTTGGATTAAATCTATCGGGCAAAGATCTTAAAATCTTTTGAACTAAAAATGAGTCTTCAATCTTCTCACCAAGACCCTTCATGGAATTCAAAAGCTCCTCAACTCTTAAAAAATATTTACTAACTGTTTCATTCTCATTCATCTTTAGTTGTTCAAATTTCAATCTATGTGTCTGAAGTTTGGCACCTTTTACTTTCTCATCTCCTTCATAACTGCTAATAAGTTTATCGCACATTTCTTAGGTAGATTTAAGTTGCATGACCTTTACAAATTCAACTTCATCAAGCCCACTCAAGATATCATTCATTGACTTAGCGTTGAAGATGAATTCTAGCTTGCCATCCTTAGAAGCTAGTACAACTAGCTTTACATAACCAGTCTCTGCAACATCCAAAACATCAGCACCTAAGTCCATGACGTATGTTCTCATTATAACCTTCCAGAAGGAAACATTTGTTCCATCAAACATAGGAGGCTTATTGGTTGAAGTTCTTTCATGGATTTTCATGTTTAAGCTTACTGATCTACCTTTAAATAAAAGGAACCCACTCTAATACCAATTGTTGGAATTACTAAGACAACTGAGAGGGGGGGGCGGGTGAATCAGTTGTTACAGTGATTAAACAATTTTATGCCTATTAAAATATTATTAACCTTCTCCAAGTGATCATCAAGATTATGCAAGACATGAACAACAAAAATAACAAACATCAATCACACATATGATATACACAGAGACAAATATTTCACGAGGAAACCCATAAAGGGAGAAAACCTCTTCTTCTTCGAATGATAGGCAATATTTTAAGTTTTGTACATCATCTTTCTTTGAGAACCAACTCAAAATAAGGCTACAACCTCTTCTTTAACAAGCTGCAACTTTCCGAGAGAACCAACTCTCTAGTTTCTCTAGCACCCACTAGAAGGAAGCACCAACTCCCTGACTATTCCAACACCAACTTCCAGTCACATAGGCACCAACCTGTATAACATAGAACAATGGTTCTCCCTTGAACCACCCTGTTTTTTCTTGCTGCAACCAGATGGAAGCTACAACTTCCTGTGTTCAAGCACCCACTTGAAACTTTGAGAACAAAAGTCCTCCCTAACACCACCCTACCACCCTGAAATATAAATCTTTTCTTTCTGAAAGTTATTACAGTGATACAGTATTTATCAATGGCTTACCAGTCTCATCACTTCTTTGCTACACTGCTCTACTCGGATGCATCAATGTCTTGATGTTTCTCGCATATTCCTGGGCACACCCTGTTCATCTTCTCTTCTCCCTTTCATGCTCTGTGCTTACTCTTCATTCTTTTTGCTACGTCTATAATCTTTCCTTCAAATCATGCTCTTCATTCTTTTAGTTACAACATGCTCTGGTGGTTATGATGTAACTATTCATCATCAGTGCTCGTTGTCCCAAGATTCTTTTATTTCTCTGGCAGTTATACTGAGGTTTTTTGGCTTCTTTGTCAGTCACAATTCTCCATCTTCTCTGGCAGTTACAGTCAATCATTTTTCTAGCTTCTTTGGCTTCTAAGCCCCTTACTTCACGTGACCACCAGCGGTGACCATACGCCTATTCAAAAGGCACTTCGCGATATTGGTCTAGTGAGCGCTAGCTCCCTTTTTTCGATATGACCTTGGGCTATGAACTTCACCTGACCACGCGATTGCAGGCATGTCCATAGGAGATTTGAGTGCAACCCGCTTTTCACCCCACAATTCACTACATAGATCCATGTATGCCTTTGGAAATACCGTGGTTTTGATTGCGGCCCCCTCACGAAAAATTAAGATTTGAGCATGTTCTAACCCCGCAATGTGATAGGACCGTTGATCTCACGATCTTGACTGTGCTCCTAAATGGACGGTTCATATCTATCCTCTCAAGTCTATGGATTACTGCCATGTGTCCTTGCTGACGTGGTCTACCACATGTCCTTGCTGACGTGGGTGAGACGTGTAGGAAGTGTAGTGGAGTGTGGAGGCAGAGCGTGGTAGTGGAGTGTGATGTGTAGTGGGTAGTGGAGTGTGACATCGGAGCGCAGAGGTGGTATGTATGAGTGGTTTGGTGGTTTTCTCAGAGGGGGGGTTAGGCAGTAAAGTGGTAATGAGTGAGGGGGGTCCGAGTTGACAAAAAGGTGACACATATGAGGGTCCTACATGGAAAATACCACCAACTCGGACCCCCCCCCCCTGGTTAAAGGTAGAAAGGTCGGGGGATATGATATGCCCTGTCGACCGTAGATCTGAGTGCCCGATTATTGACTGCTGAGATTAGCATGCCCTTCTTCTAAATTATCATGTCCTTCCACTTTAGAATGATTTGACGACTGAAATTTTCTTCGGATGATCCGACGGACGAGGATTTATTTCAGGTCTCTGGGTCTCCGAACTTCGAGGATTTAAAATCTCAAACTGACACTCTGGATCAGACGACCCAAATTCACTTCGGACGATTTGATGCTTGAGATCTTCTTTGGACGATCTGACGACTGAGATTTACTTTGGATGATCCGACGACTGCGATTTTTTTCAGCTCTCCGGCTCTTCGGACTTCCGGGATTTCAAATCTCAAACTGACACTCTGGATCAGATGGCCCAGATTCACTTCAGAATAACCGATGCTTGAGATCTTCTTCGGATGATCTGACGACTAATATTTACTTCGAATGATCCAACTACTGATATTTTGTTTCGGCTCTATGGCTCTTCAGGCTTTAGGGATTTCAAATCTCAAACTAAAACTCTTCGAAGTGATTTCTTCGGAGCGTAATCTCCTCACATCTTTAGACCCGAAACGAATGTTGTTCATTGATCAATATCTTAGATCAACGAATTGATCTGTCTGTGATGTAGCTTTGCCTTGGATTAAATCCAACAACTCTCCATCTTTGCTTATCCTATCCTTCCATTAATTCAATCTGACGATTGTTGGTCCTCTCGATCAGTGATCCAACAACCACTATCATTGTTCCTCCTGAGCTTCTAATCTCTCTGACTTAGAAGGTTTTCTAAGTGTTCATGGGTCTCGACCTTTTATCCTCTTGTGAGTCTGTCTCTTGGACCTCGTTTGTACTTTTGGAAACCACTATCTCTTCTGAGCTTTATCATCTTTTGTGCTCTCGAGGTTTGGTTCGTTGTTGTTCTTTTCCATTAATGACAAGCACATTCTTCCTGTAAACATGCCAACAACAATTACAACTAATGGACCCAAGCTGACATAAATAAAATAAAAATACTAATGTAATAAGCCCCAATTAAGGGGTAATGTGCCACTATTTAGGGCTTAACAATCAACAATAACAAGAACATTATACTCAAGTAATACCACATGTTTAGGAGGAATTATATCAATTATACTTACAAAAGTATCAGAAAAAAAATCATTGCATGTTTCCATATAATTGTCCATACCTTCATGATCCTCAACTTCATTCATATTGCATGCATGTAGGTATATTAAAGCCTTGGAAGTAATATCTTCATCTTGGGTAACTGTATAACAAACTGTTAGAAAAAAAGTATCGTGGAGCAATAAAATAAAACAAATGCGGAAATAAAATACAATAGAGACACAAATATACGTGGTTCACCCAGTTTGGGCTACGTCCACCAAAGAAATTTCCAGGTCCTTACTTTATTATTATCAAGAAAATGAAGGGATACAACCAACAACACACCCAGTGTAACTTCCTCTTCTTTCTCTCACAATATCCTCACTTAGAATACAATATTTGCAATGATACATAGCCGCAATACATTTCCCTCATAAAAGAGGGTTGCCTTCTAGGGAAAAAAACCCTAACGTAACTTCTACCATCAAATTTGTGACCTTATAATAAACGGTCTAGATTTAATATGAAATTACAATATACATTTACAAGGCAATTTTTCCTTCGGGGAAAGTTGTCCCCCGAACCCCCGCCATGGGACCGCTTTTTCCCAGACCCCGCAGGAGGGGCAAGCCCCCTATGAACTCCCCCGCATGGAGGAGTGTACATTCTTCTAGGGTGTAAAGTCTTCATGGGGTATAAACATGGCTGAAAACAAAGACCTCTGAAAAAAAGATAATCATGCTCCACAACCAAAACAAACAATTTCCACACCATCAGCCAGAGTTTGTTCAAGTAATTCCTCAATGATTTTCTTCATTTTTTACCTCATAATGTAAGTTTTAAGAGGGATTGTTTGAAAACTGGGTCGACATAAATCAAGAATTTTATGTAGTGTTCCTAGGAAACTGAACTTAATCTTTTTTTTTTTTTTCTTCAAAGGCCTAATGTAATTGTTTATCCAATAGATGAGAGACATCTATGACCTTGTCTTCAAACCAATGAATAACTAACCTCATGCAGTCATTAGAAACATCATTCTTATGATGATTCATAATTTTCCTACAACAAGTTGAATCAAATATTTGTATATTGCTTGGGGGACATCTTGAATTGTTAAACCATTCATGGGAACATATACATTTTTCCCACATATTTTATTGGGAGTTAAATGTTGCTCCCTCTCTGTGTGGAATGTTTTGTTTCTCTTGCAACCAAATTAGTGTCTAGGTAATACCTCTAGCCAAATACTTTCAATTTTGTAGCCATATCATCATAATTAGCTATGGTATAATTTATCTCCCCATTTTCAAAATTGAAGTGTCTAAACATAAATTCAAAAACCTTTGCTCTTCTTAGGATATTTAGCATACTTGTTGGATAATTGTTTGTATTTGTCCATGCATTAGCACACTCTTGGAATTTTTTGACAATGAACTTTTCATCCTGGGAACCCCCTGTTCTAATTTCTACAACCATGGTAGAGGAAACCCTTGTTTCAATTGTGGCCATGGTTGTGATGCAGCCGCACCCACAGGCACGCCCGCTCACACAGGATCTTCTTCTCCTCGACCCGAAGAACGCCAAGGTTCTTCGATTTCCCTATCGGGAAATCTTCACCCACAGAAATCTCTGCTCGATTCACCTCTTCCTATTTATCGAGAAATCGGAACTCGCAACTTCGCAAGTCCAATGGTCGATCACTGGGCTCTCGAATCCCCGAGACCCGATGGTCAGTCAACGCTGACTTTCTCTTGTCGAAACTTTCCCTATCGGGATTTCGCAATTCGCGATATCAAACTACTTGTATCCCCAACCTTCGATATCCGATACACCGAAACTCCGATGGGTACACGGGTTGACTATTCGATGGTCCTGTCACTTCATCGGGATATCAGACTTCGCTAAATCGCGAATCCTGATATCAAATATTTCAGGACTTTAATTTTCCCGAACGCCGATACGGCGTGCCACCTGTCCTCCACTAGGCCCCTGTGGTCCCACACCGTTTACATCACCGTCGGGATATCGCGGATCGTGATTCTACACTGCAAGGATACTCTGTCCTTGAAACTCCCGATACTCTGAACCCCGACTCCTTTGGGTCTTCCACCACGTGTCCCAACCGATGGACGGTTCTGAGCTTGTCAGGATATCGCAGGTCGCGATATCGCAATTCTTGATGCAATAGTTTGGAGCTTCACCTCACGAAACCCCGATACATGATCTCACGTGTAGATCCAACGGCCCTTGTGGCTCGGATCCACGGTTCCGCCCCTCTTGAGCTTTGAATCTCTTCCACACTTGCACTATAACCTCCCTGCACCTCCGTGAGATCCAACGGCTCACGGTGATTCACAAAATCTCCTCGGAACTTCATCTGCCCGTTCTTACTTTGATGATTCCTGTGAAATGAGCTAAGTACTCCTTTGTGGAATTTGTCCTCCTGTGCGTAACTTATGACGCGTCTCACCAACCTCCTAGACACAACTCCTCTGCACTGTCCTTCAGTGAATTCGAAGGCCTATCCCTCCTGAGCTTTTCCATGACTTCAAGTCTTCCTGGAAACCTCTTACACGCACTCCTTGCGGCAAACCTTCAACAACCTTCTAAGTGTTGAAGTCTTTCGACTCTGCGCACACCTGTAGTAGCAGTCTTTCAAAGCTTCACTCGGGTTCGCAACACTGACTCTTAACCAGCCTGCACACTCCTTGCACGGCACTGTGCCTCACTGCACCTTCGGGGAAAATGAGAACAAAAGCTATCTCTAAAGTGAACCCTTCTGTCAATGCACTCCTTGCGGACAATTCGACTGCACTCCTTGTAGGAATTCTCTGGCTCAAATAGAGAAACAATTGAAACTCATTCCTCCACCCTCTCAGACTTCAATTCTACTATGAAATCATATACACAACATATAAAAGAAAATGTATAACTGGAAGCAAACATTCATGAGCATATCAACATCAATACATAGAGAACAACACAAACCATGAATTTGAATCAAAGCTCTCTTCTATTAATTCAAATGTTTGTACATGGGTGTTCTTCATACAGTTCTCTGCATGCCCTTCTTCCTGGATTCTCTAAAATAATGTTACAATGATACAATGAGGGTGTCTATATCCGTTTTCCCTCCAACTCCTAGACTATCTAATATATGACACTAGGAGGATACCCTGTCACTACCTAGGATGGGATCGGGACTAAACAATCACAAGTGAAAGCATGATCAGTATCACTAGGGTATTGGGCACAAGTCAAGTTTCTAATAGGTATAGCTTCATTGCGACACTATTAAATTCCTATCTACCTGCATTAACTATTTTAAATGTCATCTACCTACTAAAGGACGAGAGCTATCCGCTCAAGGTCCATTACAATACCCAAGTGCGCCTCATCTTAATGGCTCATTTAAGATTTGCGCAACAAATCCCAAAGTGTTTTCAAAATTTGTGTTGGCTTGTCCAGCTGTCTTCCACTTCCGCACTGGCTCGCTTGATGTGTTGGCGATGCTCCTGCATCAGGTTGTCTAGGTTCAAAGTTGAAATCGTGGACGAGAGCTTATTCAATGCATGTTGACATTGGTGAATGGGCATTGATGTTGTTGAATGGATGTTGATGAATGCACTTTAACGATGAGGAAACCCTTGGTAGGTAAATTAGTTTTTTTCAAATGGATTTCAGTTATATATGTATTTTTTCTATAAAGAACTTTTATTAAGAAAAGTAAATTAATACACACACACACACACATAGATATATATATATATAATTTATTAAAAATAACACTTTTACAAACTCAACGTTCACTTTTATTAGCACACTAAAGTAGATTTGTATCATTTTTTAACAATGGACTAGGAACTTTTGAGAATTAATGAAAAATATACATCCTTGGTGGTAATTTTTTGTAAACACTTGGAATATCAAGGGTTGTAATTTGAATTTAAAAAATAATGTCAACAATGATTGTGTGCATGTGTCAATTGGTTGTATCTAGGGTGGTTGGGAAGAACGTTGTTATCCTCTCCACTCAGGTTCAATTCTTGCAATATAATGGATTCAATCCTTTTTTTTTATTAGCCTTGTGCCTTGAAGATTCTATGGTTTACCTGGGGTACATGTTAGAAAATGGTTTTCATTGATGTCAAAGGAGAGGGGAAGACTATGAAGGTCAAAGAGAATCAGACTAAACAGACATAGGAAGTGTCCATACTTCAAATTGAACCAGGAATAGGAAGAAGAGAATACATTTGTGCATTAATGAGGCTCTGTGTGAAGGTAGAATGACGATGAACATTCGATCCAAGGGAATTCGGTCTGCACATGCATGAAGAGAAATCATGTGACTAGAAGCTAGATGAAATGACCTTATTGCAGACCTGGGTAGTAATGAACTAAGAAACAATGAGCTCAAAAGGAATATTCCAATGGCTCGATCGAGGAAATAATGAAATTGATATATCCCAAATTCATAGGGAATTTTATTTTTAATGGTTTTATATTTCAAAATAGTTACAACATAGTTTGAATGCGAATGGAATAGATATAGAACCCTGTGCAAGGTGTTAAATTTTATTTCATGGAGCCCATCATACTAGATCGAAATATTAGGTGAATCACAATGCTAAGGCTCCAAGGGCCCAGTGGCCCAGTGCCCTGCTAGTGGGGTCCACTATATCAGATATCCTACATCGAAAAAATCCATGCAGTGGTGTAGTGAATGGAAATATTGTGATATCTTGATATCATGATACTTAGATATCGGATATCACGTGAAAACACAATTTTAAATTTTCAGGGGCATTGTGGGTCAATAGTTCGGTGCCCCGGTAGTCCAATATCGACATATATCATACCAAAATATTGGATTGAAAACACAATGTTGAAGTCCTGAGCACTTGATGCCTAGTAGGTCGGTGGTCGATGCCATGTCAAAGCCACATCATCCAACACATGTAGTAGGGGTCCACATGGAGGTGATGCATGTAGCCACGTGTAATGCCATGTGCCAGACCACATACTAGTACCACATCATCAAGTATACATCATCATACTGACAGGTCGAATATCATAATATTGGAGGAGCATTGCATTGTTGAATTTTTGGGGTCTTGATGACCTGGTGGATGAAACTTAGAGTATGGACAACATTCCATATCAGATAAGGAGAAAGTAGAATGCTAGCACAATGTTGAAGTTTTGGAGGACAGTGGGTTGATCACCCAGTATCGTGGTTCCACAAGAAAGGTTCCAATACTAGAACGAAAGGGTTTTTTGTACAGTGTTGAATTTTTCGGGAGCTCGGTGCCCTAGTGGGACAGTGAACCCAGTGGGATAATCACATGGTGGACGAAACACATAGAGAAATGGTTCCATACCGATTTAGATTAATGGTGAAGGTGATGTGTTGAAGTCCTAGTGGGCCAGTGGGCCGATCACCCGGTCCAGATGCCATGTCAGAGCCACAACAACATCCGCATAGATTCCATGTAAGAGTCATGACATGTGCCACATGTGACACCACATGTCATGGAAAGATTGAGAAATGTATTGTACAAGTATATCAGATACTAGACCGTGTTAGAAGGTTGATTTGCAAGTTAAAGGCCTAGGGGATTGGTGGGCTGGTGGCCCCATGAGTCCTGTGACACGGTTCCATGAGAAAGGTTCCATACTAGACTGAAGATTGAGCAGTGCAATGTTGAATCTCATGGGTCCAATGGCCTAGAGATCTTGATATATCAGATAGAGGAAAAATTTAAAGGCATGTGGTTGAAGTCTCGAGGGCCCGATGGTCCTAATATTAGGGGAACCATATTGAGGGTTGAGATTTTATCTGAGGAATGATTGGACAGTTGTTGGGCGATGGTGTTTGTGTTGTGGGTTTGGTGGCTAGTGAATAATCAATGGTGGAAATCCAATTAAGGCATGATCGAATGGATGTTGAGCATTGAAGTTCTATTGTGTGTTACGGTTAGCATAATATATATCATATATCAGAAAATATAGATTGCATGGAGCGTAATGTTAAATACATGATACCCGATGGTCTTGATAGATTGATATGTGGTGATTTCGACAAACAGATCGACAATTGAGGTTTGATAAAGGACCTAATTCGATGGTTGTTTAGTGTTGAATTCAAGTTGTGTGTTTCTATGGCTAGTAAACATGATCGACGATTGTGATTGAGTTGAGGACTTGATCTGAAGGTTGTTGTGGTTTGTGAGCATGTAGCACGTGAAGCCAGAGGATATTGAGACCAGTTTTGAATTTTTTTGTTGCCCAATTTTAATGGAAGAGTTAAAAGGATCTGGAGCCGACCCGTTAACATGGTGTTTGGCATAGAAAAAATAATTGATTTTATGGGAATGTTATAAATAAAAATTCCCTAATCACTTTGAAGTGTGAAGAAACGCAAGGACAAGGAAGAAAAACTCTAAGGCTCTAAGGTCTGAGGATGCGACATAATGAATGAGAGGGAAATGTAATCATCTAAGGGTGGATGTGAGGTGCAAGGTCTAAGGAACATCTAAAGTCATGCAGATTCTGAGCTGGCAGAGAATGTTGTGACAACAAAGACAAAGCAACAGATTTTTGCAGGTGAAGGCTTGAATCAAAGAGATGATTTGGCTTTGTTCACAATTTGAGGAGATTGGTGTCTCCTATGGGTTGGTGCCTAAATCTTGTTGATTTGGTGCTTAAATAAGGGGATTGGTGTCTCTAGTAGGTTGGTTCCCGCAAATATTGCAGTTGTAGGTTGTTTCCTATAGGAATTGTTGATTTGGTTCTCAACTAAGGGGATTGGTGTCTCCAACAGGTCGGTTCTTGCAAATATTATAATTGTAGGTTGGTTCCTATAGGAATTGTTAAGTTGGTGCTTAGCTGAGGAGATTGTTGTCTCCTACAAGTTGGTGCCTACAAATATTGTAAACAGTAGGTTGGTTCCTACATGATTTTATAAAGAAAAGTTTTGTGGTTTTCTCCCTATAGGGTTTCCATGTTAAATCTCTATGTACAATGAATTGTATTCTTGTGTATACATTTCTCATTTAATTTCTTATGAATGTTCGAACAATAAATTGATAAATATTGTAAGAAAACAAAAGGAAGTTTTACACTGATTCACCCGCCTCTCAGTATAATTAAGTGTTCCAACAATTGGTACCAGAGCGGGTTTATTCAAGAATAGTATAAACACGGGAAGGTGAATCCCTGCAACACACATGGATAGATAAGGATGTTTCTCTACAAACATAGCTTCATTAATTGATGGATCAAATTATGCTTTCTGGAGCATAAAAATGAAAACCTATATGATGGAACTAGGGTTTGACATTTGGATTGCAATCAAGATTGGTTACATAGCTCCAACAAATCCAACTGTAGATGTTACTGGAAAGAGGCTTAGTGAAAATAATGCTAAGGCCATGAATGCAATTCTGAATGATCTTGAAAATTTAGAATTTGTTAAATTCAGGCACTATTTTTCAGAAAAATAAATGTGGGACAAGTTACATAATATATATGAAGGGGATGACAAGGCCAATAAGGAAAAGTTACAAAACCATAAAGGAAAATATGAGAATCTTAAGATGAAATAAGAAGAGTGCATTCCAACCTATTTTCTACGTATAGATGATATTGTCAATTCACTATTAGAGAAATGGGTGAAGAGGTTCAAGAAATCATCATTGTGAAAAAAGTGCTTAGATCACTTCCCTCAAGATTTGATCCCAAGATATCTTCTATTGAGTAAATAAAGGACCTAGACAAACTGAAAATGGATAAGTTACATGGAATCCTCACCACATACGAAATGAGGATAGAAAAATATATCCAAGCAAAGCAATCGATAAACAAAGTAGCAAAGAAGACAAAGATAGAAGAATACAAAATGAATGACAACTCAGTTAGTGAATCATATGCAAAAGAAGATAACTTTGTCAAAAATATCAAGAGAGGAACATGCAAATACAAAAGTAAGCTTCCCTTAAAATGTTTTAATTGTGGAGAAGTAGGACAATTTTCTGCTAAATGTCCTTATAGAAATATAAATAAAGAAGAAGATTCCATATTGAAAAGGTACATGAAGGGAAAGAATGAAAAAAGAAGGAAGTTATTTATACAAAAGAAGAATTTGCATACCAATGAGGAAAACAACTCGTATGATGACAGTGACAGTGAAACATAAGATATTCTCTTCATGGGTCTAGAAACATAGACTAATGTCCTAGAAAATAGAAACAAAGATTCAACAAAAGAAGACAATCCTGAGATTGATGCAGAAGTGGATCTTGAAGGAGAGATCATATGTGCTCTAAATGAAATAGAGAGACTAAGGAATAATAAAGGGATACAAAATGAAAAACTGAAAAAAGTACATAAAAAGAAATACTTTGTACAAAAAAAAGATCTGATGAAACTGAAAAAATTATTATCGGCCTAATAACTCAAGTTCTAGAAGAGGCAAAGAGAATTGAAGAAGTTTTGAGAGCTTAACTAAATGAAAAGGAAGATATTTATAGCAGCCTAGAATATGAAATAGTTTATCTAAGAAAGGAATTGGAAAAACCAAATGCCATCCTAAAATTTGGAAAGAGCTCTGCAAGTCTAGATGAAATCCTAAACCGTCAAAGATCACCCTTTGACAAGACTAGTCTTGGCTATAGTGAGAAGAAAGAAACTGCTGAAGAAGATTCAACCTCCTCAAAACATGTGAGTGAAAGAAAAACCAAGAGTTATGTTGATGTGCTAAAAAATCCTATCAAGGTTGAAGACAACAAGAGGGAAAAAATGTTCCACAGGAGACAAATCTTCCTCACAAGAACATAATCAAGAATACTTTTCCATCAAGATGGAATCATACAATCATGTACCATTTTTGTTTTTGGCTATTTTTACTCTAGAAATGGTTTTGGTCACAAAGTTATATATTGTAGAATAAATGAAAAAGGAAGTAACATGAGGAGAAACAACATATATGCCTATGAATTCTAAAAGATAAATTACAACTCATTTTCCTTGTTACTGAATTATAACATCATATGTTATAAATTCAACAATTATGGACATATAGAAAAATCCTTCATAAGTGATTTTAGAATAAATTAGAAAGAAGAAACCCCAACAATCATTGAAAGAATTCAAGAACAAAGGGAACGAAAGAAAGAAAAATCCTTTTTAATACAAGTTGCACTATGTGTACAAAATACTAAATATAAGTGGTATATTGACATCAGATGCTCAATTCACATGACATGAGATAAATAAAATTTTATCACCTTTAATAAGAATGAAGGTAGTGTTACCTTTGGACAAAATGACACTTCAAAGATAGTTGGAAAGGACACTCTTAGTATTGACAATGGAAGAGATAAGGTAGAAAAGGTTATGTGTGTTGAAGACTTGAAGCACAATCTTCTTAACTCTTACTTTCGACCCCCAATAATGTACGAGCATAAAGGAAAATTCAGAAAAGTTGGTTGTAAAAGCAATCGAAACCCCAAATAATGTATATATTCTTGATGATATTAATGGATAAAAATGTTTCATGGGACAAACAGATGAAATTTGGATGTGGCATAAAAGAAAGGGGCATATGAAATTTGACAACATGGTAAAAATCAACACCAAACAAGTAGTAAGAGATATGCCAAAGATCACAAAACCCTCAAACACTATTTGTAAGTAGTGTTAGCATGGAAAATTATCAAGGATGAGCTTCAAGGAAAAGGAATATACAACATCCAAACCATTGGAGTTTGTGCATACAGATCTGTGTGGAACAATAGGAACAAAAAGTCTACAAGGAGAGAATTAATTTATGCTACTCATCGATGATTATACAAGAACAACTTGAGTTTCCTTTCTCAAAAATAAAGCTAAGGTGTTTGAAAAGTTCAAAGCATTCAAATATTTAGTTGAGAATGAGACTGATCTGAAAATCAAATGTTTAAGGTCAGATAATGGAGGTGAGTTCACATCCAATGAATTTGAAGAACTCTGTGAAACTCATAGAATAAAAAGACAATATGCAGCTATAAGAACTCCTCAACAAAATGGAGTAGTTGAAAGGGAAAAAAAAAAAACATGTACAAGAGATTTCCAAGACTATGTTGAATGGAGAAAAAATATCATACAAATTTTGGAGAGAAGCAATTTACATTGTTGTTTACATTCTGAACAGAGGGAAAATCAGAGTCAATAGTGATAAGACACCCTATGAATTATGGAAAGGTTGACTTGGATCTATCAACTAATTCATAATATTTGGAAGAAAGTGTTGCATCAAAAGAGATAATGAGGATCTAGGAAAGTTCGACTGTTAAGAACCAAACATCAATATAGCATAGAAAAACCTCAGGAAAAGTACTCAAATCCTTGAAAAAGAGATAATTTCAGATAATAAGCCTCTTCGAGGGGGCAACCTCCTTTTACCCCACTTAAATGTTCAAGTACAAGATGATTCAAAATGAAAATGTCTCCTTGGTATATATAGGAGACTAGGAGGT
>JASDQU010011470.1:56968-74254 GCA_032191745.1 Picea mariana | reverse complement strand
TGTAAGCTTGCTAAACAAGTACCTGCACACAAAAAACCAAATACCCGATGTGAACAGTATCTGATAGATGGCTGGATCAGGATCTCGTGGTTGAGAACGGATCAGAAAATGGAGGCTTTGGGCTCCTGTAACAGAATGTGGAAGTTGGGAAAAAGGGCCTATATATGGATGGTGGTCCCACAATGCCACTTCATTTGTACCTAACACTATTTATGATCTGGAGAGAGATGTGAGGTGTTTTGGAGATTATGGGAGTGTGAGGCTACCGATCTGGGAGTTGCAAGAGACATGTTAGTGACCTTATCATCCCGCATTGTGTGAATTTGATGGATGTTAGCTAGGGGTTATACGGAGGGTCATACAGGGGTGCAACGACTCGCTTGACATAAACCAAATGTCAAGACATTGTGGACGATAAACTATGGTGGGGGGCAAGATATTAGATGGGAGACTTGCCGAATAACTGGGAGGATGTGGGGGAATATCCTTAGACAGTTGAAATGTGAACCATGGAGGAATGGGGAGTGACTCAGGTTTAGGTGAGGTGATAATGACAGTATCGGGGGATTGGATGAGGGGGTTATGCTGCATCATGAGTGGTGGGGTGATCGAATGAGGTTGGATAGGGGTTGAGTGATGACCTCAATATTCAAAAATCAAAGGACACTGGTACGTGAAATGAGCAAGTGAGTCACATGGAGCACAAGGACATCTCATTCTCTCTTGAACTCATGAATAAATACAAATAATGTCAGTAATGTGAGCATCAGTAGGAAGTGCCTGAGAGGGCTCAGGCCGAGATGTGTGGCGTACTGCGGCTAATGTTTGGAAGAATTGAGGTAGAGATGGGAAATGATGAGTGTAATGGTCATATTATGAGCATATGGCACAAGCGAAATTGGTTCATAACCCTTTCTTGTGTGTGGTGGAGGATTTTGTAGTAGTAGTGGATGTACTTGATGGAGTGGCAAAAAATGGGGTTGCTTTAGGGAGATGGATAAGATTGTGTAATTCGGGAAGAGTAAGACATCTGTTAGTTGGGTTTCCTTCTCTTTTGCATAGGTCACAAGGAGATTGAGCTCAGAAAAGGAGTGGATCTATGGGTTTGTTCTTCCTTTGTCTACCCCCAGTAGTGGTAGTGGTGTCGCCAGTTGGGGGTGGGGGTGGTGTGGTAGGGGGATGTACTGGGATCTGCATTGGTAATCCCTCTGCCTGAGGAGGGAGAGATGGTGTAGGAACCATAGAGGGTGGGTGGAGATACCATACATGGATGGCGAGAACCATTTTAGGAAGGTTGAGGTTAGCAACAACTTGGAATGCTTGGACTCTAGGTGGGGGGTAGAAAAAGGGGATTTGGGTAATGGCTTGGTGTACTATCTCCCAAACCGGGATTTTCCCTTGGAGGGGGGCAAAATCTGGGATAAGTGGTGCATGTATGTTCTCAGGGAATTCCTGAGGTAACAGTTCTTTTACTGGTGGATCTTTTATGTGGCGAGGGCCCTCAGTGAGAGGAGTAGTGTCTACGATATCTATTCTGTTAGAGTAAACTACACATACTTGTGTTGAAATAGAAGGGTTTAAGAGAGGTGTTTCTCCATGATAAGTTCCTAACAAGGATGGGTCTTCGAATATTCTAGGGCCAATGTTGATGACTGGAAAAACATCCAATCTAGCGCAGACAAGAGGGAGGATGTTATCAACATTGGTAGAATGATTAGGTTCATAATGTGTAAGTTGGTCGATGGTGACGATTTTCCAGTCATGGGGGAACATCATCGTACGAAACACAGAAGAGGCTATCGTCTTCATCGCATACATGTAGCTACGTCCGAACATGATATTGTAATCAAGTGGGGTGTCGATAACTTCAATGTCAATCATGATGGTTTTTCTCCCGAGTTCTATGGGGACATTTTGGAAGATCCCTTCAGGGGATGATGGAAGACCATCATAATCTCGCAGGGTGATGGCAGATGGTACTAGATCAGGTGAGCCAAGTTTCTGCCATACTACTTTGGACATGATACATATGGATGCACCTACATCGATGATGCACTGATGAACTGTGATGTTATGGATTTTAACTGGTATCTGAAAGGCTACCAGAGCGGGGAGGCATGGTTCTTCGCTATCTAAATCAAAGGTGATTAGCTGAGTATCTGTTGGGTTGACTGTCCTTAAGGTGGAAAGCAAGGATTTGTGTTGTGATGGACAGGTTTGGAGGACATCCAATATAGACATGGCAGCAGGAGACTGTGCTAATTCATCAACCAAACTGTAATTATCAGTTGCCCTAGCATGAGGGTTATGTACATTTCGTCGTAAAGGAATGCGAGGTATACGGGGGTTTGGTTCAATGTTAGGGCATGGGATCATCAATGGTTGTTCTGTTGTAGTTGGAATTATTTCTGAGGTGGTTGGGGTAGATTCGAGGGGCATGTCATATTGACGACCGTGTTCTTGCAGAAGAATGTCTACCTCACTGGTATGGAGGATATTGCGACTCGCTGGATTTTCGGGTTGATTAGGACTTGGGTTTGGATATTGCCCCATTTGTGGTGGGGAAGATTTTATATCTTGTTGGTTATTCATCACACCTTGGTGTGGAATGGGGTTTTTCAAAACGGTTGGAGGTGGTGTTTGCAAATAATGTTGTGGGGCAAGCAACGTCGAAGGGCATTGTGTGTTCATGGATTCTTTCACCCATTTGTAATTGACAATATGGGGGAAGTGGTGACTAGAATGTCCATACTCACGACATAGAGCGCAAGGGAAGTTAGTTATGAGATTGTTGTTCTTCCCTTGTCATGGTTGATTGTTATCATTGCCCCCTTGGGGGTTCTGGTTTCCCCCAATGAGACGGTTTTGTTGGGGGTTATTTCTTCCTGGTCCCGGGTTGTTATTATTTTGTTTTTTTCCTTTCTTCTTGGCATTTTTCGCCTAATGATCTGGATTTTTTGTATTCCACTGTTCAAAAGCATGAACCTGTTGAATGGGAGATGGATGAACAAAATTAACACTGGCATGTGGTTGTTCTGGTGGAGGAGCAACCGTTTGGGGAGGACCAGGAAATGGAAAATAGGGATTGCTTTATGGAGATGATCCATGTGGAGTATAGGACATCGAAGTACTTACACTATTTTTGGGGGTATATATGGGGGTTTGGGGTGGACTTGTACTTGATTGAGAAACCATATGCATCTGGGGTACTGATGGGGGTCCCCCCAACGACTGAGGGGGAACAATAGGATATGAATGTTGGTGAGTGGGGGGAGGGTAATAAGATGTCCCTCTATATGGTTTTGGATACTGATTTGCACCATAAGTAGGTGATGGGTGGCCATAAGGATTGAGATGTGTCATATAACCAATCAACCCATCTGTAGCATGGGACATCCCAGGTTTGTCTTGGCCAAATGGTATGGGTCTRCGTGCATCAGGAAATATTGTGTACAAGTAACTTGATTGAGCATATATGAGGTCAAATTTCTGGGCTTTGTTGATGGCTTCCTCTTCTGATAGAGGAAAAGTGCATGCTACATCRTTTGCAATCACAGGGACAAGTGATTTAAGAAACCAATTGAGACGTTGTTYTTTGGTGGTTTTTGTTTTACACAAAATACATTGTYGATGCCATTCATGAATATGGTCGACAATATGGACAGTGTTGAGCTCCACTTTTGCCATGTTTTCCGCTGTACAAAAACATTCATTATTACACATTTTCCCACATTGTGTTGTTAACACACACCATAAACCATAATTAAAAGCCATTATTTGTTATTTTATCTAGTGTGGTTAATACATTGTATTTTCTATCATTTTAGTGGTTAAAAGATGATTATATCATGATTTACTTATGATGGTTTGTGAAGTGTGATTCTAGTACTAGCACGATCAACATTCTTGTACCATTACTACAGTTCAGCATTCCCGCTTAACACTCTCATTCTGGTACCAGTCATTGTTTAGCATATTCATGTGCTTTGTGGCAAAAATTAGAAACATGGGTTTTTTTCCGCAGTGACGTCGGCATGGAGAATCGTGTGCCAAAATCCACTCAGGTCACACGTGTGGACCTCTAGCTCAGGGGGAATAATTCAACCAAATTAATAAAAGTTCTAGACAATCAACTTCACCCTCAATTTTCGTGCACATGAAGACAATTTAAAGAATCAGGAACATGGGTTTTGTTTCTAGAATGGAAAATTGGGTCTCACGCGAACTGTTTTCTAAACAAATGAATGGTTGAGGAGTTATTGATGGTTCTTCGAACTGACATCTGCTCAAATTTCGTGATATGTCCAGATTTGAAAACACCATGCCCAGATTTTATGACGTGGCCTTGGGTTTGACACCTTAGTTATCTGGTCATTTAAATTAGTATGAGATCCTTCGTTGGTTGTAGATAATTCTTTATTTTTATCCAAGAAAATCTCATCCATGGGAACGATGGATCGATGCATCCAAGAATTTGTTTGATATGTTATGTATAAATATAATGTGATTATTGTAAGCAAGGATTAGATAGAAAAACACTGTTGTTGTATTATTATGAGGTTGAATCTTGATATTCAATAAATAAAGGATTAATTTTTGTTGTGCATATTTCTGCTCTGAGCTAACTCTCCAGGCACATTGCCCATGGTTGGGAAGGGCCCTTCAACCCAGGTAATGTTCCTGCTTTGTAATTTTGTTTAATTTTATTGCATTTGGTGTGCTATTTAGTTTTTGTTTTACATTGTTTTAGTCCACGAATTTTATTATGAATTTTCGTGGATCAATCTTCAATATAGAGCACCCACCATATCTGCTCCATTCTATGCCCAATGTCTTTCCTTCTCTTCACTGTACAGATTGCTATCATTTCTAATTATGCAGATCTCTATGTCTTCTACAATCATATCCAATTCGCCTCCATTCTTTCTTCTGCCCATTTCTCTGCTTGATTGACTGCCACTCCATTGAAATTATTTAGTTGTTTGTATATATTCTCAATGGTTATGTCGACCTCCAACTCGCATCTTTCCCCGTGCCTTTGATTCATCATCATGGATTTGGTTCTATGGATCTCTATTTAACCCTGTAAATCATTTTTGAGTCTTACAGTTTGTTGTTGCATTCGTGTAATCTTATAACCGTGTGAGAATGTTATCTAAGTTGATTGTGATACTATCGTTGTTGTAATATAATAAGTGTTGTCATCATATTACTATCTCTTCTCATTATAAATCATTATATTATGTAGTGGTATTATGTTAATACATTGTCTTGTTGTCAGGAGTGTATATTATTATTGTTACGTTGTTTTGTTGTTATTTAATTATTGTTGTGTGTATTGTGATTTGCTATATATCATACGTTGTTTATTATGAGTTTGTTATGATAAGAATACATATTTTGTCACTCTATTGTGTTTTGTGATGTATTTTTATTTTATGAGTTATATTATTTCCATTGTTATATATTATTTTGTTGTCAATCTACTATTTTGTTTAAGTATTTAATATATTCCTTAATTCTATTGTCATAGTACCATAGTGTTGTGTTTCACTATTAATATAATTGTTTTGTTACATTGTTGTTATTATTTATGCTTGTTCCATGTGCAAGTTATGTTATGTTGTATGAAGTAGCATTATTGTGATGTTAAGTCATATGAGTGCAAATGTAGTGTTAAATGGATGATCCACATGAAGCAATTCTATCCTTGTACATAAGAAAAAATCAACCCTGTACCTACACATTGACTTCGCTTTCTATTTGTGGGTGTATCTTTTCTTGAAGACAAGTTTCTAAAGTGTGTTTCTTTGAATTCTTTGCATTACATCATTTTGTCAATATAGGATTAATTAGGAGTTTGGTGGATTTGCTCTTAAAACTGGTAAATTCCACTTTAGGTCAGTAGCACACACACATGAGGGTTTGAGTAACCTCATCGAGCTGACTAATTTGAATGCTAGTCTAGGTAAACTCTGCATTTACTTTTAGATTGCCTTGCTTGTTTATTTCCCGCACTTGATCTCATTTCTTGTACTTTGGATTCCCGCACTTTGATTTTAATCCTAGATTTGCTTTCATTCATTCCATTTTGAAGTGTGTTTGTCGGCTTTAGAATAGGCTAGACTAGGATCCAATCCTTCATTTCCCGTGCTTGCACCTCTAAGTCTACGACTCTCCAGTTCTTAATTTAATGTTGGTAAATTAGTGCATATATTTTACCCCACAGACAACAATGGTTTGTTTGAACTTGGAGAGAAGTTCTAAGCTAGTGTCACGATGAACTGAAAATTGGAAAAAGGACAAAAAGGCCTTGGCCAATGATTCAAAGGTCACATGGGACCCTGATTTTTTGTCCACATACCATTTGGCTAGTGAACCAGTGAGAGTTCTTTGAAATAAGCTTAAGTGTATGGAATCATCCATGATGTTGTTTGAAGAGCACCATAAGTGGAAGGTCATAACATGGTTGGCGGGGTCTTCCCCTGGTTTTCCTTCAAACTTCAGAATGTCTGAAGGTAACTTGGTAGGCATATTGGGCCTAGTGGCATCATGCAAAATGGGGTCGTTTGTGAGTTTGGTTAAATCAAGAATGTTGAGGGATGCCAAGTATGGAAAAGGGGGATTTGGTGGAGGATTAGTTCCAGCCATTGTGTGTGTAGGTAATTAACCTATCCCTTGAGAGGGATTTGGTGGGTTTGTACTTCTCCCTTGAGAAGAAGTTTGACCCCTGCCTCCTTGTGAAAGAGAGCCAATAGATGGATGGCCTTGGGTATTTGACCCAAGAAAAGTGGAACCAAGTAAATTTCATCCCAAAACAGTAGCACTCACTGGGATGTGAGATGGTTGAGCCAGTGAGTTGGCGAGACTAGGGACTCGTCCTAGAATAGGAGGGAGATTATGCAAGCATCTAGAATGACGGGGATTCTATGGTCCCCATATGGTTCTGACCAGTGAAGTGAATGTGTGAAAATGGTGGCAAGAGATAAATAAATGAGAAAGAGATTTTGAGCTTCACAAAATAGTATAACTCACAGTTGCATGTAATCAAATGAACATCATACATAAATCAACTGTAAAATAGACAAGCATGTGGATAGGTAGATTTTGTCCACATGGGGGAACAACAAAAACAAATGTTCGTGTCCTAAAATACCTATCATCCTTCCTCTCAATTTAGCACTGGGCCTCCTAATAACACTCGACAGTGGGGTCTGAAGCCACCAAAAGAGGAACTAGTGAAGGTTTAAGTAATCAGTTATAATGAGGGGTAGAGGGTGCATATCTCGAAAGAGCTGGCGATATTTCCAAATAGCCACACAAAATCTGATCAAGGTGCGATTCCATCCCACAACCGCCACCTGGGTAGATATCCTATGTTTGGCCACTAAGTACCTCGATCAAAGTACAACATTTAGATTTTTGACCTAAAAAACGGGTCATGGGTTGGATACCCTCACAAGATTTGGGTGACTCAAGGAGGGATGTGCAGAACAATCAAACCTCGGCCTTCGACCCTTCACGGGTATCTCCCTGCCTTATGGTATAAGAACACTTGACTTGGAGGATTTGAAAGATCCCTATTCTCAACTTCTATTATTTCAAAATGTGAGAACCTGATAATGGAGGGTTATTTGGATTCCTACCCCCGAGATCCTACCTAGACTAAAAATTTCTTTAGGCACCTCCTATGGAGGAAAATTTAGTGTGTTCTTAGAAAAACATTTTAGATGGAGTGGGCTAAGAGATTGGGGTCATGGACCAACCTCGTTTGAATTAAATTGGTGTGGATAATTTCTAAAGAAGTAGTTGGATCTTTCGGAGTTCCTTTGAAGTACTTTGTGAGCACTAAAAAATAAATCCTACTTCGACCTCCACTATTCTAATAGAAATTATGTGTGTGATGGGTGCCTTTGTGTGCAATAAAGTGAAGAGTGTGCAAAATATTTTTAATAAGTTAAGTGTAAGATTGTAGTATGTGGACTTCCTATGGTCCTTACAAGTCCTTTTACCTAGCTTACCGTGTTCCTTTGGTACAACCTTGCAGAATATTTAAAGCCCTAAAGAACTAGCAATGTGGACATATGGGTCCTTACAAATCCTTTAAACTCCCTAGAATGTTGTCTATACTAAGACAACTTTTGAAACTGTCCTAGGATTGTAGACATGTGGGCATGTATGGGTCCGTTACATGATATTTTAAACTTTCCTAGAGTATTATCTAGACTAAGAAAACATTTTGAAACTATCCTAAGATCGCAAACATGTGGGCATGTATGGGTCCTTACAAAGATTTAAGATGATTTCCAAAACTAAGAGGTACCCTAGGGGGGTTTCATCCTCTCCTAATGATTTTTAAGGGAGATGAAATTTCCTTCCAACCACCTTTTCTGATTCCCGAGATCACACTTGGGTGCAGGGGAAGAGCATACTTGAGGGTTAAAATTGATTTCCAATCCCAAATTAGTTGATTTGTTTTTGAAAAAGCAATAACTTTAACTCAAAGTTCCAAATGAGCCATCCATGTGGCAACAAAGCAAAGAGAATAATAGTGATTATTTTTACCCCTATGTGCTTATGTTAGCTAACCTTCATTGTGAGAAAAGACTCTAAGTTAAGTGAGATTGCTTTACAAAGTGCAGGAAATTAAAATCTGAAGGCAAAGATTCATAAATGCGTTGTTCATGAGAAGTGTGTAGCTTTTCTTGTAGACAGTCACACATCTTTCACATTTTGTGCATAGTGCACGTTTAGGGCTTTTTTAGCCTGCACATTCTGTGCACAACGCACATGCTTCCTTTGTTGAATCTGTGCACTTTGATTTTTGAACCAAGTGTATAGTTTTATGCCTTTTTTTATGGATTTTGATGTTGTGGGTGTACTAATTGTTGTTGGAATTGACGTCTTTCTTCAACCATTGTGTGCAATGTTGCGGATGATTTTTCAGTGATAACACCTTTGAAGGGAAATTTGGTTTCATCATGAGGGATAAGAAACCCAACACTTTGGAAAAATTCAAAGAATATAGTGTTGAAATCGAGGAGAATATTTTGTACTCGAAGATTGAGCTGTATCAATATCCTTGCACCAAGATGGAAGAAAAGACAAAGACAAAAACAAATAATGCACCGAATCCAATAACTCTCCTAGCTCATAATCTTGATCAAATGAGTTCTCAATTCTTCCAAACTCATAATCAAGTTATGAGCCAATTGACAAGTCTAGAAAGGAATCAATCTACTCAAAGGCCTCCATTTGTTAAGCAACAAAGGGATCCTATAGGTTGGAAGGAAAAACCTCAAAAAGAGGAAAAGGCTCCCTACACTTTGAACCCTGTTGGGATGGTCAATTTAGAGGAATCACCATGGTGTTCTCCTTATCAAGAACCTCATCCAAAATATGAATGTCCCAGATGAGAGGAGGACTCCCCTAACGGTATGAACTTCATGGATACAATTTTTTATTTCTAGGATGATGATGAGTATGTGGACATTACAAAAGAACAAATTGATGAAGTTAGGAAGAGGGTATCTAGAGAAGGTCGATTCAAAGGTCTTAATCGATTGACTGAAGATCAGAGAAAATAATTGAAGAGGAGGGAAATCTTGACATATGCGAGAAGGAATAAGACTCCAGTCCCTCCGCCACAAACTTTAGTTCATCCTTTGCTAGAGAAGAAAGCTTCATCTTAGTCAATAAAARAATTTGCAYGCCAAATAATATAAAAAGTTTCCCCACCTCTCCCACCTCCAGTTCATGATTTGCTTCCAAGACTAACATAGGGAAATRAAGAGATTAAATTGAACATAGACATCCCAAACCATGATTGGAAAGATGAATATGTCAATTCCTGTGGTGGAAATGTGCAAGATTCCCTTTGTTAGAAGAGAAGTGTTGAAAGCATTGAAGGGTGCCAAATGAGGAAGAAKATCCTTCTATGATATTGAACATCATGTACAATGGACGACAGAGGGATGMAAAACCTCCCTTTTATATCTCTTTAGGTGTGAATGGTCTCCATTTGAACAATTGTTTGTTGGATTCTAGGGCCTCAACAAATTTGATTTCTTTGAAGGTTATGAAATAGCTTGGTTTGAAAACAACTTTCCCATATGGAAATGTTTGTGGCATTGATTCCAAGAAGGTGAAGGTTTATGGTCTCATGGAATATGTGGAATTTTACTTGGAAGATTTCCCTCGCATTGGTCTCATCATGAACATAGTGGTGATTGATGTTCCAGATGCTTGGGGCATGCTCTTATCAAGGAGTTGGGCTGCCACTCTTGGGGGATTTCTTAGCATGAACCTTACTCATGCACATATTCCTATGGGAGATGGTACCTTTGAGATTCTCTATAACTAAGAGGTTTCTAGGAAACATGTGTTGGATCAAATTGATCCTTACTACGGTAGCGAGGAAGACTTTGATGAGGTTCTAGATGCCATTGAGTATGATCCACATGACCTACCTTTTGTGTAGGAGGACTGCATAGATACACTACTTCCAAGGACAAATGAATACAAAGAAAAATTTGCAAAATTCCAAGGAAAAGGGCAAGGGTCCATCAAGATACTCAAGAAAGAAGAAGATAAAAGAGATAAAGAACGTGAGAAGATCATTAAAAATATGGTTGATGTAGAGCCACCTTCATACCCTTACATTGATAACATACCCTACATTAATTACAGTGAAGGGAACCTTCCACTCATGTGGGATAAGAGAAAGGGAAAGCCCAAGCATGATAATAAGAACGATGTTTTTTGGCTTGCCCCTTACATAGTCAAGAAGAAGTCAGAGAAAGAGAAGCACTACTAGTTATCCATGGATGGGAGAAAGATGGCATTACCAGTTGATGGGTCTCTTCTCCGACCCTATGTTCAAGGAACCTAAATTCTTCAGGCCCCAAGCCCCAGGTAAGTATGTAGGTCATCTTTCTTTCTTGCATTTGCATCTTGATTGCTCATGATAATTTAGTTGCATTTCATTTCTGATTTTCATTTTTCTCTACTTGCATTATTGATTTACATCTTTTGTTTTCATTATATTATATGAAAAAAGTACAAAAAAATCTTTTTTAGAATTAGTTGTCAATTTTCAAGTTTTTTATTTTGATTATATGAATGATGGGTGAGTGATCCACCCTAGATTTTATAGTTTTTTGTGTTAGTGTGTGTAGGTACATGTCTAAGAAGGATATGTTGAGGGTCTCATGCACTCTACAATGAGTACATGTCCTCAAGTAGGAGCCATATGTTATCCCCCATTCCTACAGATAACTAAGGAGATGATGTCTCAAGGCCCTCATGTTGTAGACATGGAGTACCGAGAGATGGATTGACTGACAATGTCCACATACACAGATCAGGACCCACTCCACCACCATACTTCTCTGATTCATCATGATGGAATTCACCACATCAAATTGCTTCTGGAAGACAATGGGTCTTGCTCCATGAAGTATAAGTCAGGTATTGTGGTAAGTATCACCTTAATACTTGAGGCATTTGAATATGTTGCACTAAATCTTCTCTTGATTATAGAATGTCTTTTTGGACATTATGTTTTCGATCTTGTTTCACCTTAGCGAGTGTTATGGTTCCCTAGTAATTTTCCACCCTTAGGGAAAGGGTTGTGATTGGGGGTCTCCTTAAAGGGTCATCGTATCGTCCCAGTCCATCCTTACCATTTTACATCACTTCTTCCCCTCCATCTCCCAATATTTAGGTTTTCAGGTTGCATTGACCTAAGAAGGGCTTGTACCTCATTTCATGGGAAGAAGCGGATAAAGGCCCATAGACTTGTAGCTAAAAAAAGATAAAATCCAATCATAAACCTTCCAGATGCTCAACCAGGGATCTTGAGAACAATGAAATTTTTGTCACAAAAAATTAAAGGACCCATAAGATAAATAATTAATCAAAAGGCCAACCAATGTAGAGCATATGTGGACAATGTTTTTCATGACTAGGTAGAAGTCCCACACAACATCTTCAACTTGGGGAAGCACTATATGACCAAAGTAGAGTTAAGGTGGGAAATTTTTTTCATTCTTAGGTAGAATTACCACCTTAGCTTCAACTTGGAAACATTCGAATAAATTAATGGCAAAGAAGGGCTTGAAAAAATCATGCATTGCGGACGAAGGGCAACACACCCTCTATAGAGGCACCCATAAATGAGACAATATGAGCCCTTATATGTCATGAAGCCATAATCCTAGAAGTATAACCCCTTCCACCTCATACCTATTACATGAACTAGAGAGGATTATCCTTGGGAACTTCCTCTACTTGAGGAATTAGTTCACTCAATAGGGTATTGTGACACCCCTACCATATCTAAACTTGACAAATTGCATAGGGTCTTTGAGCACTTGTTTAATTTCAAAGGGTGGATTTGATTCACATGCTTAGGCGGCTCTTGTATTAATTGTGATTTCACTTGGAATGATACGTTTGACTTGAGACCCTTGGAGGGCGAATTCACTTGTTTTTGTAGGACCTTGTTTGATGGAAATTTGTGGAGGAACAAGCCTAGCTTGGGCCTTCATTGGGGTAGGAATCCCACAAGTTGGATGCCATGACCCACACCTTGGGAGAAGCTAGAAGATGAAAATTTCCTTTGGAGGCATGAGAAGACATCTTGGATGATGAGACCTAGCCCCCCTTAACCCAATGTTTGACCTTGGAAGGTCAAAACGTCACCTTTTAGGGCTTGACATCAAATTGAGGGCTAGGGTTTGATGACGGTGGTGATGAATTGATGAAGAGTGGGAATGTTTTGATGGGGAGGAACCCTAGATCATGGAGGACATGGCCTTTGGAGGCCTAAAGACTCCCTCACATTGCTCAACGACTTGCTCTATGTGCCAAAACATGACCCTTAGGGGGTATGACATCATCTTTAAGGTTTTCTTTCTTCTCTAAAATTAAATTTGAATTGTAAAGGGGAAATTAGAGGAGGTTGACCTCCCTAATTATGTTTTACTATAATGATATGTGGACAATGTTAGGCTATTTAGACACTTAGGAGTTAGTTAAGATCTACTTGGTCTAATGTGTCGTTAGGTAAAAATGTGTTTCTTAGTGTGTTTCTTTAGTATGCATTAGTATGCATATGTAGTTAGGAAATTCGACAGTCATGATATGTTCTCGACATAGAGTGATCCAACGATTCATACTCTCCTCGATCTTAATGGCCATTCATCCGTGGCTTAAAACATGATTGGTCCATGATCTCTATTTAAAGAGCATGGAGGGTCATTTTCCGATGATTGATTGTGAGGAAATCTCTTGTAAAATCTCTCTGTAATCTTTTTCTTTGCATTAATAAACTGCTCCAAGTGGCCACGTTAGTTGGGGTCGTGGATGTTTCCCTGTAGGGGTTTTACAACATGAAAACATCTGTGTTTTGATCTTTGATCTAGTTATGTGAGTGGTTATTGAAGGTGTTCGTCCTTTGTTGGAATACCTGTGTTGTAGAACATGGTATCAGAGCCTGTTTGAAGATCCGCTCCTGTTGTAGATTGAGATCGTGAAGAAGAGTTGCCTCATCTCCATTTTATATCATTTTCGTACATTTATGGGCTGAGAGGACTGTTCCATTGCATTCAGAGCACTTGTTTCATTTAGGAACACTTTTTGTTTCACTCGAAAAGGTTTCTGTTTGCCCAAGATACAACCATTATAGTCAGATCCAGAGGTATAAAGCTTGAATACACATTTTAAATTTTTTTGCAGAGTAGTATTTTGGTTTTATTACGGTTTTGTATTATTTATTTATGGGTTGATACTCTTTTAGATCTRCATTTTCTCTTTTCCCCATGCCCTATGCGATCTTGACAAATCATAAATAGATAGGAAAAGGTGCATCTTCCGGGTAAGTTAACCGAGATCTAACCCTTGTTGTCATCGAGAAGCAAAATTTTCCAATCCTCCTTCTGAACATTACAATATGTTTTGCTAGACCATTTGGTTAAAGTTTTCCTTATTAAGTAAGCGGTCTTGAGTTCAAGTCTCTCTTTTGTTACTTTTTCTGAAAAAGTTCATGCTAAAATTGTAAATTGTATTTCACTTCAAGTATAAAAGTGAATCACTATAAGTAGCTTTAATATTTTATTTTAGAGTTATTTATTTTGCATGCAACTTTTCTGTTATAAAGTAACCTCATTGTAAAAGTGATCTTCACTTCTCTTTATAAAAGTGGGTCACTTCATAAAGCAACTTACACTATCACGTGGTCATTGGTTACCGTTTATGCCTTTTTTTTGAAAGGGCATAACTCTCACATTCAAAGTCCGTTTTTAGTGCCATTTTTTTTTTAAACCACATAACTTTTCGATCTCTTTCCATTCAGATCATCAGTTTCAGTTTTTAAATCCATATTATCTGGATAATTAATACGGCTTCTACAAGTAATCTCTTACTTACCAACACCAACTACTTCCAATTGAAATCCCATATGGAAGATTTGTTAAGAAGTAAAGGCTTGTACCAGATTACCTTGGAAAAGGAAACAACACCCACTGATGTTGATAAGAAAGCCAAATGGGATAATAGGAATGATGAAGCACGTGGATTAATAAGAATGTCCATCTCTCCTGATTTAAGGTTCCACCTTCAATCAATTGATAAACCCAAAGAAGCTTGGGAAAAGATTGAATCTATGTTTGGTAAACAAAATATTATTCGAGCACAACAGTTAGAAAATCAAGTACTAAATTTAAGTCCAAGTGATTTTTCTTGCATTGAAGACTATCTATCTAAATTTAAAATACTCAGAACTTTATGTAAAGAATGTAAGATAAAGATAGACGAAGATCATTGCATCTATCTTATTCTTTCTAAGCTAGGTAGTGCATATTATGTGTTTTTATCTACCTTTTATGCCATGCAAGAGTCTCTAGGGGCAGCTTATCAAAAACCCAGTCTTGAGAACTTTTGTGATTCTTTGATTAGAGAGAAAGATAAGCTAGTACAACTTGGAGTGATCAACACTACATGTACCTCCAACAAAGCCTTAGTTGTCCATTAGAAAGATAAACCCAAGAATGTCAAGAAGCAATATCCTCGCCACAACAGCAAGAAATATAAGGGTCCCAAACCCACTCAGAGAGCTTTCGCTTCTAATGGAGACAAATGAGCAAAATATAAAAATAAGAAGACTGACAGACATTGCAACTTTTGTGATAAAGATGGTCATGATGAGTCCAAATGTTTCAAGAAGATGGCATCTTTAGAAGCATCGATGAAGAAGCACAACATCAATATTGATTCTACTTCTTCTTCTTCTTCTTCTCATGGACATGCACTTTCAGCTTCTGGTTTCTCCTTCAATACAACTTCTACTTCTAATTATGATAAGCGGCTTATTGATTCTGGAGAATATTATCATATGGCTAAGGATAGAGACATATTTTCTACTCTAAATGAATGTAACACCAAGAACATATTTGTTGGTGATGATAGATCTCTTAGTGTTGAAGGATCTGGAATAGTTAAAGTAGAAAATGGTCATTTCAATGATGTATTATGTGTTCCAAGTCTTTCTTGTAACCTTTTATCAGTATATCAAATCACTCATTCAGGTGAAGGTAAAACTGTAGAGTTTTCACCTCGCCAATTTGTAATCAAGGACCTAAAAGATCCTAAGCATGTTCTTGCAACTAGAATTGTTGATGATATTGCCAGGTTGTACACGTTTGACAACTTTGGGTCATCATCTTTTTCATCAGTTTTTGTTGCTCATAGCGATGGCTTGAGCAAACTTTGGCATGAGCAGTTTGGTGATCTAAACTATTGCTCATTGCAACAACTATGTAATCAACGGATGGTGACTGTTCTTCCTCTTGTTTAATGCATTGATGGTGTTTGTGCCAGTTGTGTTCTCGACAAACATCATTAGAATAGTTTTGAAAAATGTGTCTCTTGGCATGCCTCGAGTCCTTTGCAGCTTGTTCATTTCTTATCCTTCTTTTTCTGGGTGCAAGTATTTCTTAACTTTCATTGATGACTTTTCCATACGTACTTGGGTTTACTTCTTAAAACTTAAGAGCAAATTTTTTGGCCTACAAGGTCCTTGTAGAAAAGAAATCTGGACATCAAATTCAAAGGTTAAGAACAGATAATGGCGGCAAATATGTCAACAATAATTTTACAAGTTACTTCACTACACATGGAATCCAAATGAAACACACTGTTCCATATATACCACAAAAAAATGGTGTTGCTGAGAGAAAGAATCACACATTAAAAGAAATGGCTAATTGTATGATCCAATCTAAGGGATTAAGTCTAAAGTATTGGGCGCAAGCAATCAACTTTGCAAATTACATAGTCAATCACACTCCCACAAAGGCTCTTAAAAATATAACACCGGAATAATCTTGGACTAAAATTAAACCAGATATAAGTCACTTCCATGTATTTGGAAGTATAGCATGGGATCACATTCCTGATGAAAAAAGGAAAGCATTGCAGCCTAAAAGTGAGAAGTGTATATTTGTTGGTTATTTTGAAGATGTGAAAGGTTATAGACTTCTTCAAACACACTGTAATGAAATTATTATTAGAAGAGATGCTAAATTTGATGAAAATATCTTAGCATGCGAGCCTAATTCGACGTTTGTGCCTTCTTTGGTCTGCGAGCCTAATTTGGCGGTTGTGCCTTCTTCGGCCTGCAAGCCATCTTTGACATTTGTGCCTTTTTCTGTTTTGGTTTATTCTTCAGATGATGACAGTGAGGATGAGAATCCACCTCTGCCTACTCACCTTTTTCCAGATGATTCTTTTGAAGCTGAACCAACACCAACTCCACCGCTTCCTAGATGGGTTCATTCAACATGAGAAGCAACTAGTGATCTTGTCGGTGATCCTTCAGTTCAACGTCAGACACGTTCATAGTTCCAATGAGCCTCTTCTATTTTCGCTCAAGTTTTAGAAACTCATGATCCAAAGACATTTGCAGAAGCTTCAAGTCATCCAGATTGGGATACAACAATGAATGAAGAGTATCATTCTTTAATGGAAAACAATACTTGGGATCTTGTACCTCTTCCAAAAGGAAGAAAACTTGTCAGATGTAAATGGGTCTATAGAACTAAGTATGCTTCAGATGGAAGTGTTGAAAGACACAAGGCTCTATTAGTTGCCAAAGGATTTTCCCAAGTTGAAGGAATTGACTATAATGAAACCTTTTCCCCTATAACCAAAATGAATTCCATCCGCCTTGTTCTTGCCCTTCCTGCCTCACATAAATGGGAGGTCCATCAGATGGATGTTAAATAC